>PVHT021183695.1:1462743-1588833 GCA_004024745.2 Catagonus wagneri | reverse complement strand
CTTACATGTGGAAACTAAAAGACACAATGAACCTTCTTACAGAACAGACAATGACTCACAGACTTTGGAAAACCTTGGTTTTTCAAATAAGACAATCTGGGGGAGTGGGGGGATGCACTGGGGGTTTGGGATACAAAATCTGTAAAATTGACTTGTGATGATTTATGCACACCTATAATTGAAATAAAATCCATTAAGAGAAAAAAAAACAAAAGAAAATGTGGTATATATATTTTTCTTTATCCATTAATCTGTATACATATATAAGTATATATCTGTACATATGTTTACATCTGTGTATATATCTGTGTGTGTGTGTGTGTAATATATATATATATATATATACGTGTATATATATATATATATATATATATATATATATATATATTTCCCTATACATACATAATATTCCACTATGGTGGAATATTACTCAGTCATGAAAAAGAAATAATGCTATATGCAGGAGATCCCGTTGTGGCTCAGTGCAAATGAATCTGACCAGAATCCATAAAGACACAGGTTCAATCCCTGGCCTCACTCAGTGGGTTAAGGATTTCCTTAAAATACACATCATTTAAACATCTAGAGCTGAGAAGATAAAGGTGGGGGGGTAAGAAAAAAAAAAGGGGAAGAGGGAGGGAGAAACAGAGAACAAGAAGAAAAAAAGAGGGAGAGGAGGGGTTACCCTGAGCTGTGGTGTAGGTGGCAGAAGCAGCTGGGATCTGGAGTGGCTATGGCTGTGGCTAGGCCAGTGGCTACAGCTCTGATTTGACCCTTAGCCTGGAAACCTCCACATAAAAAGACTAATAATAATAATAATAATACCATATGCAGAACACGGATTGACCTAGATATTATCATGCTGAGTGAAGGTGTGGCACTAAAAAGACTAATAATAATAATAATAATACCATATGCAGAACACGGATTGACCTAGATATTATCATGCTGAGTGAAGTAAGTCAGAAAGAGAAAGACAAATGACATAGGATATACTTACATGTGGAATGTAAAAAAATAATACAAATGAACTTATTTACAAAACAGAACAGACTCACAGACATAGAAAACAAACCTATGGTTTCCAAAGGGGAAAGGTGGGAGGGAGAGATAAACTGGGAATTGGGGATTTACTTATTTACAATAGTATACATAAAATAGACATATAAAGACCTGATGTATAGCCCAGGGATCCATAGTTAATATCTTGCAATAAAGTATAATGGAAAAGAATCTGAAAAAAAATATAAATTCTGAATTGCTTTGCTTATACCTAAAATATTGTAAATCAACTATACTTCAATTAAAAAAAGAAAAAGTAGGACCTTCTGCAAAACAAATCGCTTAGGAGTTCCCACTGTGGCTCAGCCAAAATGAATCTGACCAGTATCCACGAGGATGCAGGTTCAATCTCCAGCCTTGTTCAGTAGGTTAAGGATCTGGTGTTGCCGTGAGCTGTTGTGTAGACCAGCAGCTGCAGCTCCAATTGGACCCCTAGCCTGGGAACCTTCATATACCATGGGTGCCGCACTGAAGAAAAAAAAAAAAAAACTGGCTTAGACTCTTCCAAAAAAAAAATAATAATTGTAATGAAGAAAATAATGGAATTGATCCTCACAAAGTTCTAACAAACAAATACAATGTGTAAACACTGACTGGATTTCATTTAGAAACATTCAGAACAATTGTAAAAATTTGAAGAACTCCGGTTACTAAATATTAGACATACTATTTTCATAAAGGTGATTATAGTATTATGCTCATAAAGACTCTATCTTCTCAAAGAGTTCCAAATACGGCACAGTGGGTTAGTGATCTTGCTTGTCTCTGAGAGGGGAGGGTTCAAGCCCCAGCCAGGTGCAGTTGGTTATGTATCTCACACGGATTCAGTCCCTTGACCCGGGAACTTCCATATGACTCGTGTGGCCACAAAAAAATGTTAAATACCTATTTTTCCATAAAAAAATACATGCAGGAGTTCCCATCCTGGCTCAGAGGTAATAAACCCAACTTACTAGTACCCAGGAGGTTTGACTCCTGGCCCGGCTCAGTGGGTTAAGGATTGAACCGACGTTGCTGTGGCTATGGCGTAGCCAGCAAATGTAGCTCCCATTCTACTCTAGCCTGGGAACTTCCACGTGCCCCAGTGCAGCCCTTAAACAAAAAGGCGAAAAAAAAACAACCACCCTTCAAAAGTGAAGGACAATTACCCTCTCTGACAAAAACTGAGGAAATTGGTCACGAATAAATCTGTCTGGAAACTACTGTTAAAAGAAAATTTTCAGACTAAGGCGCAGAAACTGGAAGGGCTGGAGAACTTTCCTGAATAGCGGCGATGGCGGCAAGAGGCTGCTAGGACCAGACCTTACCTTTTCTTCTGATGACCAAGGAACCGTCGCCGAGTCCTTATGATTCCGCCCCACGCAACACCTCTCACCACCTGCGCAGTGACGTCTGTGTGCGCAACGCGGTGATTCCGACCGGAACCGCTACTGGAGCTGCGCGGGTTCCAGAGAGGTAGTGAGCCCCACTAAGGACAAAAAAGGGTGGCGAACTCCTACTCACTCTCTTCTGGGGCTCTGCCTGTGGATATATTGTGGATGCAAACCCGGACCAGCCAAGGATCTCTCGAGGGTGCTGGAAAAGAGCAGCTCTTTGATTTGAAATGGGACTCCTCTGGGTGCATGGAATTTGAAGAGACTCTGTCCCTGACCCAAATGGGTTTCTGACGGATGGGGAGCTAATAGTTGAGTGAGAAAGTTAGCTAGAAAAAAGTCTAAGGGAAGAGCGTTTTAGGCAAGAGTTGTAGGAGAAGGATGTTGAGGTAGAGAAAAACCAGGCTAGATTTTCAGGCAGAGGTGGATTTATAGCAAAGCTATGAAGCTTAAGTTTCAAAACATGTCGTTTTCACTGCCCTTTTCAAGGCTCAGAATCTAATTTTTCTGCTATTTATCTCAAAGTGGGCCTCCCGAATTTTGTAAACTTTGGACACCACAAAACGATACCACCATAGGGGGTCAATGGAAAAGAGGGACATGATCAGGTAATTGTTTTTAAAAATGATCATAGGTAACTGATGATCAGAGTGGGTAGGAGTAAGGCAGGGAGATCAGAGAAGATGGTTTGAATTAGTGTGGTGGCAGTGAAGATGGAGCGAAAGGAGGGATTCCACTTAAAATTGGGAAAGTAAGGGAGTTCCTGCCGTGGCTCAGTGGTTAATGAATCCGACTAGGAACCGTGAGGTTGCGGGTTTGATCCCTGACCTTGTTCAGTGGGTTAAGGATCCGCCATTGCTGTGAGCTGTGGTGTAGGCTGGCGACTACAGCTCCGATTAGGCCCCTGGCCTGGCAACCTCCATATGCCCTGGCTGCGGCCCTAGAAAAGGCAAAAAAAAAAAAAAAAGAGCAAAAAAAAATGGTACATTCTACACCACCAGTTAATTGTCTTCTTACCCTGTTTTCATTCTTATGACTTATTATCACCTCGTATGTATTTTATTTTCTTACAGTTCTTGCTAAATAATAATTTTCTTTTTTGCTGTTTGTTTTTGTTTCTTGGGGCCACAGCTGCAATATATGGAAGTTCCCAGGCTAGGGGTCTAATCAGAGCTACAACTGCCAGCTTACACCACAGCTCACGGCAATGCCAGATCCTTAACTCCCTGAGCAAGGCCAGGGATCAAACCCTCTGAACTGCTGAGCCACAATGATTGCTAAATAATTTTCAAATGGTTAAAAACATAACTCCTATAAAAATATAAAATGAACACATGCCAAAGATTTTATTCATCAAATAAAAACTTATTGAGTTAAAGATGAGAAAGTAAGGATGTGGATGTGAATAATTTCTTCAAGAAGTTTGTTAAAAGGACCTTCTTAAACTAAGTAATGAGGGACCCAGTAAAATGGTAAGACTTGTTCAAATGAGAATTTGAGATTCAGTGATTTAGATTTCAGCCAAAGGAATGCTGAAATGAATTTGCTAATATCCCAAAAAGCTAGTTACAAAAATGCTAATATCCCACTAAGCAATGATGTTGGGGGTGATCTTTTCTACCAGACGGAAATGAATTCATCTATACTGGACAAAATTCATTTGCATTACTAAGAACATGAATTATTTTAATTGCTCTCAGACAAGAATTATTTGTATTGCTATTAGTTTTCTACAAGTTAGTCTCTACCCTTACAAAGCAGTAAGATATCCTGGTCAATATAAAGCACAGCGATATACACATACAAGGTATATCTCAGCACAGCAATGAAAGATCACCCAGTAATCCTTTTCTGTGGCATATGGAGCTTCCCAGGCTAGGCGTCTAATTGGAGGTACAGCTGCCAGCCTACACCGCAGCTCACAGAAACACCAGATCCTTAACCCTGAGAAAGGCCCGGGATCAAACCAAGTCTTCATGGATTCTAGTCCTGTTTGTTAACCACTTAGCCACAACGGGAACTCCACTAGTCAGGTTCTTAACCCACTGAACCACAATAGGAACTCCTTACAAGTTCTTGATAATTTTTCTGGATATGTCTACCCTTACAAGAATGTAATATTTAAAAGAGCAAGGATTTTGTCATTGTTGAATTATCAGCACCTACAACTGTACATGATACATAGTCGGTTCTCAATAAATATTTATTGAATGAGTGAGTTAATAAGGATGTGAATGTAAATAATTTCTTCAAGAAGGTTATTACAAGAACCTAGCAGTCATAAGGTGGAGGGAGGTATATGTATAGAGAAAAGCCTTTTTTAAAAAAGCTCATAAAGGGAGTTCCCACTGTGGCTCAGTGGGAACGAATCCAGCTAGTATCCGTGAGGACACAGGTTTGATCCCTGGACTTGCTCAGTGGGTTAAGGAGCCGGCATTGCCATGAGCTGGGGTAGATGTCCCAGACACAGATCCACGTTGCTGTGGCTGTTGTGTAAGCCAGCAGCTACAGCTCCGATTTGATCCCTAGGCTGGGAACATCATATGCTGCGGGTGCGACCCTAAAAAGACAAAAAATAAAAAGCTCATAGACAGTTAATCCAGATAAGGATCCAATGAAGAGAGATTGAATACACAAGAGGAGGTGTCCCAGATATACCTGTTTTCAAAGGATTATACCAAAAATGGAGTGTCAGGATCAAAGCCACAATCTCCCTAGAAAGATCCCCTCACTCCAAGCTGACTTTATCCATATAAAAATTGAGGGAACAAGGTAGACATGGTTGGGCTAGGTCAATGATTCTCATAAACATTTTGGTCTTGGAACTTCTAATATTCAATATTAAGAATTATTGGAATTCCTGTTGTGCCTCAGCAGAAAACAAATCTGACTAGGATCCATGAGGACCCAGGTTCAATCCCCGGCCTTGCTCAGTGGGTTAAGGATCCAGCATTGTGTGAACTGTGGTGTAGGTTACAGACGCAGCTCAGATCCCATGTTGCTGTGGCTGTGCTGTAGGCCAGCAGCTGCAGCTCTGATTCATCCCCCAGCCTAGGAACTGCCATGTGCTGTGTGTGCAGCCCTAAAAAGACAAAAAAAAAAAAATTATTGAGTTGTTGTTTGTCTATCAATATTTGCCGTTAGACATTAAAACTGAGAATTTAAAACTATATATTTATTCATTAAAAATAACAATAAACCCATCACACATTAACACAAATATTTAGGAAAAATTACATCTTCCCAAAAGAAATTTAATCAGAAGAGTAACATTGTCTAACAAATCTCTTGCAAATTGTGAGTTACCCTGGTGGTACTGTGGGTTGTCACTGCTGCACCACCAGGGGGAACTCCTGGATCCAGCATTGTCAGTGCTGTGGTAGAGGTTCTTCTGAATAACCATGGGTGTGGTCCCCCCACAAAATTAATGCCTAGATTAATAAAGCTGAATTCTTAAAAAAGAAAATCTTCAGAAAAATTATGTAGGTCAGAAACTCAGCTCTAAATAAAGAGTTCTAAAGAAGAAATAAAAGGAGATAAAATAAAATATTTTATATTTATTTTAATAGATCTAAAGTTTGTTCAGGAGTTCCCACTGTGGCTCAGTGGTAACGAACCCAACTGGTATCCGTGACAATGCAGGTTCAATCCCTGGTCTCGTTCAGTGTGTTAAGGATCTGGCGTTTCATGAATTGTGGTATAGGTCCCAGATGTGGCTCAGATCTGATATTGCTGTGTGGCTGTGGTGTAGGCTGGAGGCTATGTTCTGATTCAACCCCTAGCTTGGAATTTCCATATGCCAAGGATGCAGCCCTAAAAAGATAAAAAAAAAAAAAAGTTTGTTCAAAATAAATACATGGATAAGTAAATATGAATGACAGCAATGTTATAAGGGAGAAATAGGAACTGGGAATACTATACTATAAGGCACTTACATGGAGTTCCTGTTGTGTCTCAGCGGTAATGAACACAACTAGAATCCATGAGGATGTGGGTTTTATCCCTGCCCCGCTCAGTGGGCTGAGGATCCGATGTTGCCATTCAGCTGTGGCAGTGGCAGACAGCTATAGCTCTGATTTGACCCCTAGCTCAGGAATTTCCATATGCCACAGGTGTGGCCCTAAAAAGCAAAAAAAGAAAAAAGAAAAAAAATGAAGTCAGAAAGAGAAAAACAAATACCAAATGATTTCACTTATATATGGAATCTAATAAAGAATGCAAATGAATCTTTCCACAGAAAAGAAAATCATGGACATGGAGAACAGACTTGTGGTTGCCAATGGGGGGGGACTGGGAAATTGGGGTTAATAGATGCTCACTATTGCCTTTGGAATGGATAAGCAATAGGATCCTGCTGCATAGCACTGGGAACTATGTCTGGTCACTTATGATGGAGTATGATTAAGTGAGAAAAAAGAATATATACACGTATGTGACTAGGTCACCTTGCTGTGCAGTAGCAAATTGACAGAACACTGTAAATCAGCTATAATGGAAAAAATAAAAACCATTATTTTAAAAAAGGCACTTGCGGAGTTCCCATCATGGCTCAGCAGTTAGCGAACCCGACTAGCATCCCTGAGGATGCAGGTTCAATCCCTGGCCTTGCTCAGTGGATTAAGGATCCGGCATTGCCATAAGCTGTGGTGTAGGCTGGCAGATACAGCTCCAATTGGACCCCTAGCCCAGGAACCTCCATATGCCGCAGGTGCGGCCCTAAAAAGACAAAAAGAATAAAAAAATAAATAAGTGAATAAATAAAAAATAAATTTAAAAAGGCACTTGGGATATTAATGAAGTGGCATGTTGTTTGAAAAAGAATCTGGATTATTTGTTACTTGCAAACTGAGGGCAAAGTAGTGAAAGTATAATTGATATGCAAAGAAAGGGGAAAAGGAAATCATATAAAATGTTCAACTAAAATAAAAAGGGAGGAGTTCCCATAGTGGTGCAGCGGTTAATGAATCCGACTAGGAACCATGAGGTTGCGGGTTCAATCCCTGGCCTCAGTCAGTGGGTTAATGATCTGGTGTTGCCGTGAGCTGTGGTGTAGGTTGTAGATGCAGCTGGGATCCGGCGATGCTATGCTTCTGGCGTAGGATGGCAGCAACAGCTCCAATTAGACCCCTAACCTGGGAAGCTCCCTATGCTGTAGGTGCTAAAAAGACAAAAGACAAAAAAAAGAAAAGAAAAGGAAAGAAAAGAAAAGAAAAACAGGAGTTACCACTGTGGCTCAGCTCTAAAGAACCGAACTAGTATCCATGAAGATGTGGGTTTGATCGGCAGCTGCATCTCCAATTTGACCCCTAGCCTGGGATCTTCCATATGCCACAGGAGTAGCCCTTTAAAAAAAAAAAAAGAGAGAGAGACGTTTCACATCATATGTCACTACAGAATTGCAAATTAAAATAAGTTACTACTACATACCTTTTATAATGGCCCAGATCCAAAGCACTGAGAACCCCAAATGCTAGTGATGATGTGGAGCAGAAGGAAATCTCATTTCTGGTGGGAATACAAGATGGTACAGCCACTTTGGAAGGCAATTGGCAGTTTCTTACAAAGCTAAGCACAAGATTCAGAAATCATGCTCCTTGGTATTTACCCAAATAAGTTGAAAATGTATATTCACACAAAAATCTACACATAAATATTTATAGCAGCTTTATTCAGAGTTACCAAAACTTAGAAATAACCAAAGTAGTCTTCAATATGTGAATGGATTAATTATGGTACATCCAGATGATGGAGCATTCAGCATTACAAAGTGGGCTCAGTGGGATAAGGATCTGACGCTACCACTGCAGTGGCTACAATTCTATCCCTGGCCTAGGAACTTCCTCATGCCATCGGTATAGAACAAGGAAAAACAAAACAAACCAAAAAAAAAACGGGTAGGGAGTTCCCTTCGTGGCTCAGTGGTTAACGAATCCGACTAAGACCCGTGAGGTTGCGGGTTCGATCCCTGGCCTTGCTCAGTGGATTAAGGATCTGGCATTGCCATGAGCTGTAGTGAAGGTTGCAGACGCGGCTCGGATCCCGCGTTGCTGTGGCTGTGGCGAAGGCCGGCAGCTACAGCTCCTGTTAGACCCCTAGCCTGGGAACCTCCATATGCCGCTGGTGCGGCTCTAGATAAAGGCAAAAAAACAACAACAACAAAAAAAAAACGGGTAGGCTCTCCAGTCATGAAAAGACATGGTAGATGGTAGGACGTTAAATTCATAAAGCTGTGAAAGAGGTCCATCTGAGAAGACCATTGTATGATTCTAGCTGTATGACATGCTGGAAAAAAAGCAAAGCTATGGAGAGAGAAGATCAGTGGTTCAGGGGTTGGAGGGATATGTTAACAGGTAAAGCACATGGAGTTCTCTGATAACATGATGGGTTAAGGATCCTGCATTGTCACTGCTGTGGCTTGGGTTTGACCCCTGCCCCAGGAATCTCCATAAGCTGAAGGCCTGGGGGAGGGGAAGGTGGAGTACAGAGCATTTTTATAGGGTAATAAAACTATCTTGTATGACACTGAAATGGTATGCTATTATACACTGGTCAAAACTCAAGAACGTACAACACAAAGAATGAACCCTAATGTAATCTGTAGGCTTTGGGTGGTAATGACGTCTCAATGCAGATTCAACAACTGTACTACTTGAGAGCAGGATGTTGATAGTGGAGGAAATGAGGGCAGGGGTAGGACCTGGGAACTCTGTACTTTCTGCTCAATTTTTCTGAAGGACTAAAACTGCTTTAAAAAAATCTATTAATTAAAATAGAACCAATTTTTTTTTTTTTTTTTTTTTTTTGCTTTTTAGGGCTGCACCTGAGGCATGTGAAAGTTCCCAGGCTAGGGGTGGAATCAGAGCTGTAGCTGCCGGCCTACACCACAGCCACATCCACAGCAAGGCAGGATCTGACCCACATCTGCAACCTACACCACAGCTCACAGCAATGCTGGATCCTTAACCCACTGAGAGAGGCCAGGGACTGAACCTGCAACCACACGGTTACTAGTTGGATTCATTTCCACAACAGGAACTCCAAAAAAACCAAATTATATTCTATATAGCTAGTACTTGAAGCAGCAGTAGCAGTCACCTCTTGATAAACCTCAAGTACAGGATCCAGACATTCCCATCCATACCCAAGGCATCAGGCAACATTAAGGATGGCTAGGGTAGAGACCAGCAATCATGGCAATGCAAGGTCGCTTTAGCTGTGGGCCTACCACCATTTATCTCCCCCCAACCCCCCATTTACTATTAAGGAGACTGAATCAGTAATCAGAAATTACCCAAACAAAAGTTCAGGACCAGATGGCTTCACCGGTGAATTCTAAAAAACTCTTGTTGTTGTTTTTTCTTTAAATTGAGGTAAAATTAGTCTATAACATATTAGTCACACATTATAACATACTAACTTTTTTTTTTTTTTTGCCTTTTGTCATTTTAGGGCCGCACCCGCGGCATGTGGAGGTTCCCAGGCTAGGGGTCTAATCGGAGCTGTAGCCACTGGCCTACACCACAGCCACGGCAATGCAGGATCCGAGCCGCGTCTGCAACCTACACCAGAGCTCACGGCAACGCCGGATCCTTAACCCACTGAGCAAGGGCAGGGATCAAACCCACAACCTCATGGTTCCTAGTCGGATTCGTTAACCACTATGCCACGACGGGAACTCCATAACATACTAACCTGATTATTTGTGTAAACTACGAATTTACAGACCATTAAAAGTCTACTAATCATTATCACTATACAGTTACCCCACCCCACCCCCGCCCTCACCCACTTCACACACCCCAACACCTTTCCCTCTGGTAATCACTTATTTTGTATCAAGACTTGGTCCATCTGAAAGGAAAGATGTTGCTGTGTTAAAACCAGGTTTCTTCCTCTTCTTCACTGCAATTAATTTTTTCATAATTTTCTTATTCCTATAAAGCAAGTCAGAAAAGAATTTTAAAAAATGGTTAGAATAAGATAAACCATTCCTAATACTACTCAGCCATAAAAAAGAAAATAATGCTATTTGCAGCAACATGGATGGAACTAGAGATTCTCATACTAAGTGAAGTCACAAAGAAAAAGACAAATATCATACGATATCACTTATATGTGGAATCTAATAAATGGCACAAATGAACCTATCTGCAGAAAAGAAACAAATTCATGGACTTGGAGAACAGACTTGTAGTTGCCATGGAGGAGGGGGAGGGAGTAGGATGGACTGGGAGTTTGGAGTTAGTAGATGCAACTTATTGCATTTGGAGTGGATAAGCAATGAGATGCTGCAGTATAGCACAGGGAACTATATCTGGTCACTTGTGATGGAACATGCTGGAGGATAATGCGAGAAAAAGAATGTATATACATGTATGACGGTGTCACTTTGGTGTGCAGCAGAAACTGACAGGACATTGTAAATCTAAATATAATAAATTAAAATAAAATAAGGGAGTCGCTGTGGTAGCACAGTGAACAAATCTGACTAGTAACCATGAGGATTCAGATTCCATCCCTAGCCTCGCTCAGTGGGTTAAAGATCCACCATTGCCGTGAACTGTGGTGTAGAACACAGACACAGCTCGGATCCTGCATTGCCGTGGCTCTGGTGTAGGCTGGCAGCTCCAGCTCTGATTCAACCCCTAGCCTGGGAACTTCCACATGCCGCAGGTGCAGCCCTAAAAAAACAAAATAATAATAAAAAATATACAGAGATTATCTGTTGAAAATGATCAATAAATAAGAGTTTGTGAGTAGTTTGCCCTACCTCCTAAGAATGCCGGGTAAAAAGATTTCAATATCAGGGTTCATATTCTGCATACCACAATTGGTTCTGCTTCATTAATCTTTAAACTCTCCCTTTGCTGCTCAGAGCCTCTCCTCACATTCACTCACTGTTCACATACACCCATGATGTTCCCATTAAAAATTCAAAAGGATGAGTTCCCATTGTGGCTCAATGGTTAACGAACCAGATTAGCATCCATGAGGTTGTGGGTTCGATCCCTGGCCTTGCTCAGTGGGTTAAGGATCCAGGATTGCCCTGAACGTGATGTGGGTCACAGACATGGCTCAAATCCCACATTGCTGTGACTGTGGCGTGGGCCAGCAGCTACAGCTCCGATTAGACCCCTAGCCTGGGAACCTCCATATGCTCCAGGTGTGGCCCTAAAAAGACAAAAAGGAAAAAAAATTAAAAAGGAGTTCCCATTGTGGCTCAGCAGCTATGAACTCCACTAGTATCCACGAGGACATGGGTTCAATCCCTGGCCTCGCTCAGTGGGTTAAGGATATGTTGCTGCTGTGAGCTTGGCGTAGGCTGGCTACAGCTCTAATTTTTCCCCCTAGCTGGGGAATTTCCATTGCTGCAGGTGTCACCATAAAAAAGGCAGGAAAAAACGTTAAAAAGAAGAAGAGAGAGAGGGAAGAAGGAGGGAGGGAGGAAGAGTACAGCCAAAAAACAGGTAAAATTTAAAAAAAAAACAGAGCTCACTGGTGGTCTAGCCGTTAAAGATCTGGCGTTATCACTGCTGTGACTCTGGTCACTGCTGTGGCATGGGTTCCATCCCTGGACCTGGGAACTTCCTCAGGTTGTGGGCATGGCCAGTAAAAGATGATATCCAGTTCTTCCTTACTGCAAATCTTACATTTGTCCCATTCCTATTTAAATTCGTTGCCAAGGTCAGAGTTCCTGTTGTGGCGCAACGGAAACAAATCTGACTAGGAACTATGAGGTTGCGGGTTCGATTCTTGGCCTTGCTTGGCGGGTCAGGGATCTGGCATTGCCATGAGCTGTGCTGTTGGTTGAAGACACGGCTCAGATCTGGTATGGCTGTGGCATAGGCCGGCGGCTACAGCTCCGATTAGACCCCTAGCCTGGGAACCTCCACATGCTGCAGGTGCGGCCCTAAAAAGACAAAAATGTAAATACTTCGCCAAGGTCATAAATTACATCTTTCCAGAATTATTATAGTAATCCCTTGCCTTCCAATCTAGTCTCTGTTGCCAGATTTCAGATTTCAACCTACTTCCTTTTTTTGTTTTTTTTGTTTTTTTTTTTTTGCTTTTTATGGCCACAACCTCAGCATATGGAAGTTCCCAGGCTAGGGGTCCAATCAGAGCTACAGCTGCTGGCCTCAGCCACAGCAACAAGGGATCTGAGCCAATCTATGAACTACACCACAGCTCATGCCAGTGCCGGATCCTTAACCCGCTGAGCAAGGCCAGGGTTAGACCCACATCCTCATGGATACTAGTCAGGCTTGTTACTGCTTAGCTGCAACGGGAATTTCCAGATTTCAATCTACTTCAGAAAAAATACCTTCATTTCCCTATACACCCACCTCAAATCACCTCCATCAGTCAGAGATGACCATTAGGAACTCTATGTCAATATAAAACCTAAAGCACTGCCTAATGTGTATGCCTAATGTGTATTTTTGTAGATAAAAGGGATGTAGTTGTTTTCTCAAGGGAGTCTAGGTCCCAAAGGTGACTGAGAAATTATGGATCATATATAAGGGGTTTAATAGAGATATAAAAACTTCAAGTCTATTCTTTCCCTTCCTGGACATATTTGTCAACATAAGCTTCAGTCATACTAACCCATTTGCAATCTCTAAGTATTTCAAATTCTTCCACTTCAATGTATTGGTATGAGCTGTCTCCACTACAAAATAGTCGTTTTCATTCCCAGCATGCTACATGGGTTTTGTCTTATTATTAATTTTTGTATCCCCAGCTGAGTATCTGACAAATAGTAGGAATTCTAATTTTTCTCTCTCTTTTTTTTGTCTTTTTGTCTTTTTTAGCACTGCACCCGCAGCATATGGAGATTCCCAGGCTACGGGTCTACTCAGAGCTACAGCTGCTAGCCTACACCACAGCCATAGCAACATGGGATCCGAGCCGCATCTGCAACCTACACCACAGCTCACGGCAACGCCAGATCCTTAACCCACTGAGCAGGGCCAGGGATCAAACCTGCAACCTCATGATTCCTAGTCGGATTCATTTTCGCTGCACCATGACAGAAACTCCTAATTTTTTCTTTTTTTAAAAACAGATCTCTCAGAATTCCCCTTGTGGCACGGTGGGTTAAGGATCTGACATTCCCACATCTGAGGCACAGGCTGCAGTTGTGGTGCAAGTTCCCAATCCCTGGCTTTGGAACTTCCACAGGCCACAGGTGTAGCAAAAAAAAAAAAAAAAAAAAAAAAAAAAAAAAACACCCAGATCTCTCTAAAATTGAAGCAGTTAATGTCCTAACTTGTCAGATACTCTTCAGTTTACTAAGAAGCCACATTTATCTGAATTGTAATCGACTACTAAATTCTTTTTGCTTTCTATCTTTGCCTGATCTATGTGGCAAGTTAAGAAAACAGCGTATTTGGAGTTCTCTTGTGGCACATTTGGTTAAGGATCCAGCATTGTCACTGCAGCAGCTCCGGCTGATGCTGCGGCATAAGTTCAGTCCCTGGCATAGGAACTTATACATGTCGCAGGTGCAGCCAAAAAAGAAAAAAAAGGAAGAAAAAGAAAGAAAACAGCATATTTGTCCTCTGCCTTATCCTACTAAATTATTCAGAAACCCATTCAGACATTTACTTTTCTGTTAGAACACACTTACCTCTTAGCACATTCAGGGCATAACATATTATCTTCTAGGTCTGGAGATGGGAAAGTGCAGGCAGGTAACATGAAGAGAGAGATCATCCTCCTGGGGGTGTGAGGTACCCAGGCCTGACCTGCATGGAACTGCAGGCGAACCCAACCTTCTGTGTCTGCCAAGCAGGGTCTGCCATGGACCACACACCACCGGACACCTCACAGGGAAAGAGAAACAAATATAAACCACTAAGACCAGGTCACAGCACCCTACGGCAACCCCTCAGCAAGCGACTCTTGATTTTGCTCTTATATTCTCTATTCATGAATCAACTGAATGAGAAGCATGAACACTGTAGACAAAAGGACACTAATCTAACTTCGCAAACTACATAGCACAAGGGGCAATAACAACTAACTTTTGGGGAGTTTTCGTCGTGGCTCATCAGAAACAAATCTGACTAGAATCCATGAGGACGCAGGTTCAATCCCTGGCCTCACTTAATGGGTTAAGGATGCAGCATTGCCATGAGCTGTGGTGTAGGTCGCAGACAAGGCTTGGATCTGGTGTTGCTGTGGCTGTGGTGGAGGCCAGCAGCTGAAGCTCTTATTAGACCCCAGCCTGGTAATCTCAATATGCCGAGAGTGTGGGCCTCAAAAGACAAAAATAAAAAAAAATTAACTTTTGAGAAAACTTGCTTTGTGCCCAGGATTTTACTTTCTATTAACTTTTCTTTTTTGGGGGGTGGGCACACCCATAGTGTATGGAAAATCCCAGACTAGGGGTTGGATCAGAGCCATGTCTGCAACCTACACCACAGCTCACTCACAGCAACGCTGAATCCTTTAACTCACTGAGCAAGGCCAGGGATCAAACCTGCATCCTCATGGATACTAGTCGTGTTCGTTACCGCTGAACCACAATGGGAACTCCTAACTTTTCTTATTTTCACATGAGGTAAGTTAAGTTTAAGCTTACAGTGTTAAAATATCATAAATTTTCTAGAACCAAGATAAGGATCTAGGTATTCTGACTCACATCCCATCTGCCTAACCACTACATTGTACCACCTCAACTATAGATAAAAGGCAATAAATAGGACCTTTGTTTAAAAGTCTAAGGAGGAGTCTCCTGGTGGCTCAGTAAGTTAAGGATCCAGCATTGTCACTGCTGTGGCTTGGGTTACTGCTCTGTCTTCCACATGCCATGGATGTGGTCAAAAAAAAATAAAAGTCTAAGGAACAACTTACTTGGGAGATGGGATATTTAAGAGACCACAGAATAAGTTCTGTCAATGGCAGTGTCTGAAATTAAAAGAAAGGAGCAATCGCTATGGGCTTAAATGGGCTACAAAATCTCCCCAGTCAGGCTACAAAGCAAGAATAGAGATTACGTGTGTTTAGTACAATATCCAGGCACACTTCTGGATATTTGATAACTGCTAAATGAAGAGGAACTAAAAGGATAAGTAAGTCTGGGACTCTACTAACTTATATGGATCATTAATGAAAATTACAAAGTGTCATCTTTGGGGAAGGAGTCTCCAGAGATAGCTTCGTGGCTGTTGAAAATTAGAAAAAGGTGCCCAGTTCTCCTCAAAGAAGGGAGTAAATCTCAGGGAGCACAGACAGCAGGCCAATTTCAGCTCCCAGTCCTTCAGAAGGTCCCAGGTTAGCCACAGCCACAACCTACACCACAGCTTTCAATAAAGCCAGATTGTTAATCCACTGAGCAAGGCCAGGGACTGAAACTGCAACTTCACAAATGCTAGGCTGGGTTCTTAATCTGCTGAGCTACAATGGGAACTCCAGCTCCTGGTCTTTTTTTTTTTCTGCTGGGTTCTTTATGCATTGAACAAAGTGCCTTATTACAAGCCAGTTCTGAATAAAAGAGGATGGGAGAGGGAGTTTGAGATTAACATATATACACTACTATATATAAAACAGATAAACGAGGACCTACTGTTAGCACGGGGAATTATATTCACTGTCTTGTAATAAACTATAATAGAAAAGAGTCTGTAGGAGTTTCCATTGTGGTACAGTGGAAACGAATCCAACTAGTAACCGTGAGGTTGTGGGTTTTGATCCCTGGCCTCGCTCAGTCGGTTAAGGAACTGGTGTTGCTGTGAGCTGTGGTGTAGGTAACAGACACGACTCGGATCCTGCGTTGCTGCGGCTATGGTGTAGGCTGGCAGCTGTAGCTCCGGTTCGACCCCTACCCTAGGAACTTCCATATGCCGTGGGTGCAGCCCTAAAAAACAAACAAAAAGAGGAAAAATAAAAAGAAAAGAGCCTGTAAAATAAATACATAATAAAACTGAATCACTTTGCTGTACACTTGAAACTATCTCAACATTGTAAAACAACCATACTTCAATTAAAATTTTAAAAAAAAAGGGAGAACATACAGAGCACTTCTGGAAATGGGATGCAGAGAGGGAAAAAAAAAAAAAAAAACAGGCCAAAGAGAGTGACTTTGTGCTGGCCTGAGGTAGGGTCTGCTGAAAATGAAAACAAAAATATCAAAGAGAGGAGCTCCCATTGTGGCTCAGTGGGTTAAGAACCTGACTAGTATCCATGAGGATCTGGGTTCCATCCCTGGCCTTGTAAAGAATCTGTAATTGCCTCAAGCAGCAGTGAAGGTTACATATGTGGCTTGGATCCCACATTGCTGTTGCTGAGGCAGAGGCCAGTGGCTGTTGCTCCGTAGCTCCAATTCAACCCCTAGCCTGGGGACTTCCATATGCCACAGGTGGAGCCACTTCCGCGCCCCCCTCCCCCCTCCAAGAAAAAATCAAAGAGGGAGGACCAGCAATTAACTGGAGAAAGACAGGGCTAAGTTATTCTCGAGACTTTTTAAGAGGACAGGGGCCCCAAACATTTTAGTTATTATTGACTACTTTTAGTATGCCAAGGTATATCTCATGAGCCTGACAATCATTCTATGAAGTAGAATAGCTAAAGTCTTCATTTAATAAATCAACATACCAGGGCTAAGCAGCTTGCCAGTGTCACATATCTAGGAAGTGGCAGGACAAGGGTTTGAACCAAGGCTGTTCAGGTCTAACACTCACCATCTTATTTACGATAATATGAAGGCCTTGAGGAAGGCAGAGGGAAAGGGGAAGACCACATTATCAGATTGTGCTTTCTTCCCACTGTGGATCTGGGCTTAGACAAGGTCCCCACTCAGTGATCTGGCTCAGAGAGCCAAGCCATTCAGGCAAAACTCGACTTATTTCTCAACCAAAAAGATGAGCACTCTATGAACCTAATATTCAATCTGCAGATATTTTAACTAACTCTTTCCTTTTAACCATCAGTATTGGGTTAATAAAAATGCACCTTCTTTCTCCTGACATGGTAACCACTCTTTAAGGTTGATCTTACCGGAGGCTTGCGGCAGAAAGGTCTCAACAGCAGTAGGAACGGGAGGAAAATTCACAGCCTTAGGGTGCAGGGCTCTCGCAGCAATTCTTGACCATGCAGCCATCATGGCTTCCTGAGCTGGAGTTACCACCTCAACCATGTCAGTCTTTTCCCCTCTCTCACTCTTCTTTCTTTTCTGAATGCTTAGTCTCTTGGTCACCATCTCGTGTTTCCTTGAACCTGACTGCAATTTGGCCTCCCATGATGTTTCAGGAACAAACTGCAAACAGAAGTCCTCATGATGAGTATGAAATGAAGTGCCACAGCCCTAAGCACATCTGTGTAGATTTTAACACTGACCCATGAATGTCAGTGTCAGAAGGATTCAGGAAAGTTAGTTCTCTGAGTTCCTGCTGTTACAGAACAGGATTGGGGGGCGTCTCTGCAGAGCCAGTTTCATCCCTGGCCTGGCACAGTGGGTTAAAGGACCCAGCATTGCCACAGCTGCAGTGTAGGTTGGATCTGTTCTCTGCCCCAGGACCTCCATATGCCTCAGGAGCAGCAAAAAAAAAAAGGGGGGGGCGGTGGTATTAGTTCTCTCAAAGCGGTGGTTCTCAAGTGGGAGAAATTTTGATGGCTAAAACTGTGTCTGGGGGAGGAGGGTCACAATTGACACCTTGTGGATAGATGCCAGGGATATTTAGGCTGCTAAACATCCTAAAATGCATGGGGCAGCCCCCAGGACAGAAAGAAATTATTTGGTCGAAAATGTCAATTGTCTTGGTTGAGAAACCTTGCCTTCGAGGTACAATGTAGATAGAGATGGTGGGAGAGGAGGAAAAACTCACAGTCAGAGTTTCTGTTATCACACTCCTCACTCACCTGATCTTTTTCAGGATAAGCATGTGTCTGGAGTCGCAGATAAACCTCTATTTTCTAGAAATGAAGACGGGAAATCAAAATTAAAAGCTGCCGGATCTTCCTCAACTTGTTCGAAGCAGCAGATTCCCACCCGCACACTCACCTGGCCATCGGTACTCAAATGAAGTTGTTGACACCAGTTCCGCAAAGTGTCCCGACTCACTTGATTAATTGGAGGCAAAATGCTCGGCAAAGGATGAATTGTTTTATCACAAGATTTTGGGCTAGCTTTGAACTGTGTTTTGGCTTCAGGAGAATGAACTAAGAAGAGAACCAAAGTAGTAATAATTTAATATTTGTAAGATTCTTTATAATTTTACAAAGTTCTCACTTATTTCTCATAACCGAATTTGTCCATATTTTTCCTCAACTTACAAATAAGGCAATAGATTCAAGAATTGCAGGCCTTTTTTTTTCCTTTTTTGTGGCTTCACCTGTGGCATATGGAAGTTCCTGGGCTAGGGGTCGGATGGGAGCTGCAGCTGCCAGTCTACACTACAGCCTTAGCAATGCAGGATCTGAGCCACATCTGCAACCTACAGCGCAGCCCATGGCAATATCAGATCCTTAACCCACGGAGCGAGGCCAGGGATTGAACCTGTGTCCTCAAGGATACTAATCAGATTCGTTTCTACTGCACCACAAAGGGAACTCCAGGAATTAAAGGACTTGACCAAGATCACACCACCATTATAACTGCAGACCTAGGACTCAAATCCTCATTTTGAAATTCTAAATTCCACATTTTTTACACTTCATACAGCAACCTGTTTTTTGTAGCCATCAACAACCACCTGGCTAGAACATTATATTGATTTGCTCCTACAAAATGTCTAGATGTTGGACCACACAAAACATCTGTCCCTACAGAAATAATTGAAACCACCCCAACCAACATGGTCCTCCATTCTGTCAATCTGCCTTCCTCTACAGAAAAAGTACCGTCTCACATCACTTTTCTTACCTCTAACCTGTCCCCATCTACTTTATCTTGAAGTCCTCGCATTACTGGCCCCCAAAATAAAAGCATTCTGAAAATACCTATTTGAAGGCTTTATACGAAGCCCTGAGAATAGATACAAAGGATCATGATATTTAGAGTTGCCAGAGGAGGTCCCTGGTGGCCTAATGGGCTAAGGATCCGGAGTTGTCACTGATGCGGCTCAGGTTCAGTCCCTGGCCTGGTAAATTCCACATGCCTCGGGCATGACCAAGTAAAAAATAAAATAAATAGCTGCCAGATATTTGATCAGTAAATACTCACCAAGCAAAAGACTAATCTCCCAAATATCATCTGATTTCACTCATATGTAGAGTCTAAAAAAGCTGAACTTAGAAACAGAGTAGATGGATGGTTGTCAGGAATTTTAGAGAGGGAAAAATGGGGAGATGTGAATCTCAGGGCACAAATTTTCAGTTACAAGATGAATAGGTTCTGGGGATCTAATGTAGAGCAGGGTGACTATAGTTAACAACAGTATATTGTATGCTTAAGATTTGAGAAGAGAGAGGTTCCCTGGTGGTCTAATGATTAGGACTCTACACGTTCACTGCTGTAGCCCTGGTTCAATCCCTGGTCTGGGAACTGAGATCCCACATCAAGCTACTGCACATCAGAGTCAAAAAAAAAGACAATAAATCCTTTTTTTTTCTTTTTTAGGGCCATACCCACAGCACATGGATTTCCCAGGCTATGGGTCAAATCAGAGATGCAGCTGCTGGCCTGCACCACAGCCACAGCAATATGGGATCTGAGATCCAAGCTGCATCTGCGAACCTACACCACAGTTCATGGCTACTGGGGATCCTTAACCCACTGAGCAAAGCCAAGGATCGAACACACATCCTCATGGATACTAATTGGATTCCTTACCACTGAGCCACAATGGGAACTCCAAGAAGATAATAAAATATTCTCACCACAGGTAGGGAGAAAGGTAACTGTGTGAGGTGATGGTAATCATTTTGCAATATATATGCATATTAGTCATCACATATTCACCTTAAAATTGTATGTTTTATGTATCAATTATATCTCAAAAAGCTAGGAAAAAATTATTTGATCTTCATAGGAGGTATGTTAAAAAGTATTTACAAAAATGGAAAGATTGAGCTTCATGGGTTGGGAATTTGAGCTAATATATAGCTACCCCACAAGATTATGCTCTGTTCAAAAGACTCCACGTCTTTTGGCCTATTTTTTGTGTCTTATTTTTATTTGTTTTTTTATTTTTGACTGCACCCAAGACATGCAGAGGTTCCCAGGCTAAGAATGAAACCCACACCATGGCAGTGACAATGCTTAATCCTTAACCCACTAAGCCGCCAGGGAACTCCTGTCTTTTTAAAAGGAGGATAGTACGTGGCACTTGGCAAATGATACATATGAGAATTTGAGAGATCTCTTACCATAGGTAATCAAGATGAGATTTAAGCTGAGTGTTGTATAATCAAAGGATAAAGGAAGAAGAATCTTACTTTTCTGGGCTTCCTAGAACTGGAGGAGCAGGAAACTGAGTCACCCTGTTACCTTCATACCTTCATCATTTGTACTCTTGACTTCCAAAGTTGAAGAAACACCTGGTTCCATTTGATGGTCTTCAATAACTTCCTCATTAACTGGAACCAATGTAAGAATCACATTTTCTTCATCTATCGCCCCATCAAAATAATTCTGGAGAAGGAAGTGTCAATTACTGATTCTCATTTGATGCCATACAACTGAAATGTATTTTCGGGGTGCAACTAATGAATAAGAAGCTGAGAAGCCAATAATTGGATAGAGAGAAGACTGAGATTTCTTGAATTTGATATTGATTGAATTTGATATTGATTTGATATTACTAGATAAGAGAAACAATGAGGAAATGGGCCAAAACAGATTTACAAGTGGGTGACGAAAGGAAATTAAAGGGTAGATCTTGGGTTTGGGAAAATCATTGGCCACTTCATGGCCTTCTTCTCCATCACCTCAAACACCAAATACTTTCATTTTTATCTCCTAAATCTATGTGGAAGGTGTTTTTGCCATCTCATCCTCTGTAGCTGTGATCAAGCTGTCATCAGCTCTCAGGCTGGAGCAATAATCTCCTGTTCTTCCAAAATCCATTCTAGCTCCTTTCTGCAGACTGCTCTCTGGCTTATTTAAAATACTTCAATTAAAGACAAAATTCTCTGTATAGCCTACAAATTCTTGAACAGTCGGGGCCCTGCCTGCCTTTCCAGCTTAAGACCCCTGAGCTTTGTAAACTTCAGCTATACCAACTTTGCTTCCACCCCATAACCAGAGCGGAGCAAATTCATCTGTCTCACTCTCCATTGCAATCACAGAGTGGGCCCTCGGTGTTCTTTTACTGACTTAATGAATGAAAGATAAAAGTGCACAGGTAGGAAGGAACTAATATTTACCAGTTTTTTACAGTATCCATGCACTGTGCTGGGAGCTTTCAGTATTTCTCTCATTTAATCCTCTGACATACTTGATAGTTACTTTATTAGTTTCCATATTTTATTAATTAGGCAACCGAAATGCAGAGATTAAATGATCAATGCCATATGGTCACATGTACTTAAGTTTCTTAGCTTTACCTTTCAAATCCAAGAATGAATCAACTCCACCTCAGCACAACTATATTACTCTTATCAGAAAGTTAGGTGGATCTGATGCAGCCACACCCTTCCCCCTGTTTAAATCTTTTCAAAGACTTCCCCTAGTTCTTGCACTTTTAGCTTGCAAATAGGGATTTTTACATTTGTACACCACTTTTTCAAACCACTCCAGTACACACTTCACTGGTCAGCTTAAAAAACAAAAATTGGGAGCTCCAGTCATGGCTCAGTGGTAAAGAACCCAACTAGTATCTATGAGGACATGTGTTCGATCCCAGACATTATTCAGTGGGTTAAGGATCCACCATTGCTGTGAGCTGCGGCATAGGTCGCAGACACAGCTCGAATCTCAAGTCACTGTGGCTGCGGCTTAGGACGGCAGCTGTAGCTCCGGTTTTACCCTATCCTGGGAACTTCCATGCAACTCTAAAAAGACCAAAAAAAAAAAAAACCCAAAAAAAATTACATTACTCCACTCAAAAGATAGGTAGGGGCTCAAAGCAACTATATGACTTGGCCATAATCATATAAATATTGGCCAGTTCAGTCATCTAGCCCCGTATCATGGTCCCTGTAAATACCTATGAAACGTACTCAATTTATTTTTCCTCTAGTTCAGGACTACCAAAGCCTTTGGAAGTAGGTTGCTTTTTATTCCTGGTGGAAAGAAATCAACTAGACTCTTCACTTTTTGACATTACCTTTTTCACTTTCTTTTTACCGCTGGTCTCCATTTTTTTTTTTTACCATTTTATCTTACCCAAAGACCCATCTTTCTACAAAATAAAACTCTTACTACGTCTTTACTTTTTCCTTTTTACTTTCACCCAAGTATACAGAGCCACAATTACTTGAAAGAAAACAGTTCATTGGCAAAAGGGCAGATTCTCAGGTGGAGAATTCTTACATCCAGAAATTAAAGACTTATAGCAGGAGCGAAATATGTGAGCTATTAGAAAGGCTTTGAAAAGTAAATCTGTGGGAAAATGAATTAAATTCAAACCAAACTTACCTTCTCATAATCTGGGTATGCCATTTTGAAGAAATCTCAGAGAAAGACAGAGCCAGCGATGTTAAGGATACCTGCCGCTCATTCCTCTAAACCGGTGAGTTTCTAGCCCCCATTTCTCCTTTTATAAGCAAATGTCTCCTTCTACTTCCTGTTTCCCAGAGAAGCTGTTTTCCTTTCTCCTCCGTTTCCCCTCCCTCATTATATGACAGTGTGATAATTTCATCAGTTTTTTACCTAGTCTTGTGTATTGGTGAGAGCTAAATCATTGGGTGATTAATATCATTCCTGATTTTTTATGTTTCTTTTAAAAATTTTTATTGAGGGAGTTCCTGTTGTGGTGCAGCAGAAACGAATCTGACTAGTATCCATGAGGATGCAGATTTGATTCTTGGCTTCTCTCAGTGGGTGGGGGATCGAGCGTTGCCATGAGCTTTGGTGTATGTCACAGACACAGCTCTGATCCCGTGTTGCTGTGGCTGTGGCAGAGTCTGGCAATTGCATCTCTGATTTGACCCCTAGCCTGGGAACTTCCTCATGCCCAGATGCAGCCCTAAAAAGACAAAAAAAAAAAAAAAATACACACACACACACACATATATATATACTTTTTTAGATTCCTTCTTTCCATCATGGATTATTACATGATATTGAGTATAGTTTCCTGTGCTATACAATGTCTTTATTGTTTATATTTTATATATAGTTGTTTGTATCTAATCATAAACTCCTAATTTACCCCTCCCACCCTACACTCCCCCGCACCTTTACCCTTTGGTAACCTTGTTTGTCTTCGATGTCTGTGAGTCTATTTCTGTTTTGTAAATAAGTTTATTTGTATCATTTTTTAAGATTCTACGTATAAATTATATCATATGATGCTCATCTTTCTCTGTCTGACTTCACTCAGTATGGTAATTTCTAGGTCCATCCACATTGCTGCAAATGGCTTTATGTCGTTCTTTTATATATCACTCCTAATTTTTTTAAATTAGTCTTTCTTTCTTTAAGGTGAGACTTAGGAGAAAGCTGAAAATGACAAACACTTGCTGACAAGTTACAAATGAACAAACAATATTTGTAAACAATATTGGTAGTAGGTTGAATGATGTTTTGTGGAAGGAATAGGAGAGGATTCAGAGGTATTTTATAACTGGTTTATGCCCTTGGGTGTGTCACTCATTGGAAGATTAGATTTAGATTATAGGGGTTGGGAAACATAATCTCTTCTGGATCTATTTCTATACACAAATGTGAAGCCTACAATAATGGTGAACTGAGTAGAAGGGAAGGGTTTGGCTTATCAGAATAACAGCAAGAGTCAGAGTTCCCATGTGGCTCAATGGGTTAAGGATCAGGTGTTGTCACTGCAGTGGCTTGGGTGGCTACAGATTGGATCCCTGGCCTGGGAATTTCCATATGCAGTGGTCCAGTCAAAAGAAGAACAGCAAGAGTCCAAAGATTAAGGCAAGTGACGTACTAATGAATGAGGATTGCTGGAGAATAATGCAGGATGTGATGAGAGGGGAGGATGGAGAAATCACAACTGTTTTCACAGGTCACTCTAAGGAGCCAGAGCTACTGAAGGAAAACATTCATGAACAATATGGTAGCACTGGCATCCACTGGTCTCCCAGGGGACTTTCTCTGCCTCTAGGAAAATGTTCTGGTCCATCAGTCTCAGGACTGAGGAAGCTTGGGTCATTTTTATTTAGTACTATACTGTTTTCAAAGTGCAAGGGCTCTGCTTCAATTTACTGAAGAGCTGTTTGGAAAAATAAACTATGAGACTCCACCCAAGGCCTTCAGAATCAGATCCTTGAGGGCAGGACCCAGGAATCTCTGCTTCAACAAGTCTTCAGGGTACTTCTTATGCACCTAGAGTCTATAAACTTTGGCAAGATCAGGGTGTGACCAAATGGTTTTGGATTAGGTAGATAATGCTTGGAATCTTAGCTCCTCCCTTCCCAGGACAGAAACTGAATTGGCCCTGGAAATTCAGCCAGGAAGCACTCCATCTCCTCCTTGGGTGTAGCCTTTTCTGACAAGCTTTTTCTGGATGATTTAGAAGGGAGTTGGCCTCGTAGCTTGAACAGATTGATTCCAGTGCCTTAGATTAGGATAGGATTTCAAGCGGGAAGGCCATTAATTACCATATTTCTTTTCTTAGCATTTATTATAATATAATATCTTATTTTTATTGGGTTTTTCTCCCTACTTTTTGAAAATACTATTTTATGGGTAATTTCACATATGTGCAAAAGCAGACAGTAACATCACCAACCCTCATGGATCCATCATCAAGCTTCAACACCTACTGACTCCCAGCCAATCTGATTTCATCTAAACCACGGCCTATTCCCCTTCCCCTGGGTTATTTTGAAGGAAATACCAGACCTCAAAACAATACAATCAAAAATAGACAAAAATTTAAAAAAACACACTCGCAAAAGTTTAAAAATAAAAAAAAAAGGAAATACCAGACCTCATATCTTTCATTCATAAATTCAGGGAAAAAGAATTTTTCTAACTATAATTAATAATATCTTTTTCATATCAGAAATTAATTAAAATCGTATTTCACATTATTAAACTATTCAGACTGTTTAAATATCCAAGAGTATTTAAATATGCAATTGTCTCGTTACTTTCTGTCATTTTCTTGTTTTAACAATCTGTTTAAAGCAGGATTCAGATAAGGGCTCACTGGGATTACATATGTGCCTTAAATTTTCTTTATAAATTCTCCTTCTTTCATTTTCCATGCAAACTTTGTTGTTTTTGTTTAAAGAATTGCATGAAGATTTCTCATGTGGGGAGTTCCCATCGTGGCTCAGTGGTTAACGAATCCGACTAAGAACCATGAGGTTGCGGGTTCGATTCCTGGCCTTGCTCAGTGGGTTAAGGATCTGGCGTTGCCGTGAGCTGTGGTGTAGGTTGCAGACGCGGCTCGGATCAGGCTCGGATCCTGCATTGCTGTGACTGTGGCGAAGGCCGGCAGCTACAGCTCCTGTTAGACCCCTAGCCTGGGAACCTCCATATGCTGCGGGCGCGGCCCTAGATAAGGCAAAAAAAAAAAAAGAATTCTCATGTGGTACAGCAGATTAAGGCATTGTCACTGCAATGGCTCAGGTCACTGCTGTGGAGTGGGTTGTACCTCTTGCCAGGGAACTTCCACATGTCATAGGCATGGCCAAAAAAAAAAAAGGAATTGTGTGCATTCCCTGTAGTTTACATATGGATTTTGCTAATTGCAATCACTCCTCCATTTTAGGCTATCCTTCTGCCCTCTGAATTTATTGTAAATGGACTTGATCAGATTCAGTTCAAGCTGTGGCACAGGTCACAGATGCAGCTCGGATCTAGCACTGCTGTAGCTGTGCTGTGGGCTGGCTCCTGCAGCTTGGATTCAACCCCTAGCCTGGGAACTTCCATATGATGCAGGTGTGGCCCTGAAAAATAAAAAAAGGAACGTTTGCTCTGCCATGAAGATAAGTCTTTCTGATATAAAACCTTATCTCTGGTGATAACTTTCTTCCTGGTACAGGGCCTCTACCTAAACCCTTTTAGGCAGTCCAGGGGAAGATAACAAGCTCTTCCTGAATCTGCTGGGCCCTGGCTGTCTTCAGCTCAAAATAATCTACATGCCAAAGCCACTTCCTGGGGTGACATGTTCTGTTCTCCCTCAATGGGCAAAAAAATATGGTATATCCACAAAATGGAATACTACTATTCTTCGGTAAAAAGGAACAAACTAATGATGCAAGCAAAAATAGGAGTCTACCTCAAATGTCTTTTTGGGGTGAGGGGGGCAGGCATGGAATCTGTGCCACAGCAGTGACCTAAGTTGCAATGACAAAGCCGGATCCTTAACCTGAAGCACCACAAGAGAATTCCTCAAATGTCCTATACTAAATTAAAGAACCCAAACTCATTCCATTTTTAAGACATCCTGGGAATTCCACGGTGGTGCAGGAGATTAAGGATCCAGCGTTGTCACTGCTGTGGCTCAGGTCACTGCTGTAGCTTGGGTTCAGTCCCTGGCCCTGGAACTTCCACGTGTCACAGGCATAGCAAAAAAAAAAAAAAAAGAAAAGAAAGAAAGAAAGAAGACATCCTAGAAAACGTAAAACTGTAGGAACAGAAAACAGATCTCTGATTTTCAGGAGTTGAGGAGGGGGGTAATAGTTGACTACAAAGAAGCAAGAGGAATTTTCTGGAGTGATGGACATTCTACATCTAGTGATGGTGGTTATGTGGCTGTATGTGTTTATCAAAACTCACAAGACTATAGATTAAAAAGGGTGCATTTCACTATAGGTAGATAAATCTGTATGTTAAATAAACCTGAATAAGTTAAGAGAAATTAAATAAATCCCCAAAGCCACACAGCTTTGAAATGGCTAATAAGATATTGGTAATTACAGATCACCTCGGTGCAAAAAACAAAGATAGAGATAAAACATAGTAGAAATTATACTAATTGCTCTTGGCTGAGTGCCTATCACTTTCCTAACATAACTATTTTACATACATTATTTTTTTTTCAACCTAGCGAACTTGCAAGAGTGGGTTATTATTTTCATTTAAAAAAATCAAATAGGGGAATTCCCATCGTGGCTCAGCAGTTAACGAGTCCGACTAGGAACCATGAGGTTGTGGGTTCGATCCCTGGCCTTGCTCAGTGGGTTAAGGATCCGGCGTTGCCGTGAGCTCTGGTGTAGGTTGCAGACGCGGCTCAGATCCCGCGTTGCTGTGGCTGTGGCGAAGGCTGGAGGCTACAGCTCCTGTTAGACCCCTAGCCTGGGAACCTCCATATGCCGCGGGTACGGCCCTAGAAAAGGCAAAAAGACAATAATAATAATAATAATAATAATAAATCAAAAATCAAATAGGGAGTTCCCCTGATGGTGCAGTGGAAACGAATCTGGCTAGTATCCACGATTACGCAGGTTCAATCCCTGCTTAACCGCCTGCTCAGTAGGTTAAGGATCCGGCATAGCCATGGGCCATGGTGTAGGTCACAGATGTGGCTTGGATTCCACATTGCTGTGGCTGTGGTGTAGGCTGGCAGGTGTAGCTCCAATTCGTCCCCTAGCCTGGGAACCTCCATATGCCGCATATGGGGCCCTAAAAAGATTAAAAAAAAAAAAGGCAAATAAATTGATCTTTAAGGATAGAACCTTGAATGTATATCTAGCTGCCTCAAAGCTTGGGCTCTTGTGTTTCTTAACAGAAGTAAGTAGTGACTACCAAAACCGTATGCATAAAAAGGTAGTTTTAAGAGTTAGAATATATCAAGGGAAGTTATCTGAAAAGTAAGATTTAAGCAGGGCTTTTTTTTAGGGCCACACCTGCAGCATATGGAAGTTCCCAGGCTAGCAGTCAAATCAGAGAGGCAGCTGCCAGCCTAGGCCACAGACACAACAACCCAGGGTCTGAGTCTCGTCTGCAACCTACACCACTGCTCATGGCAACACTGGATCCTTAACCCACTGAGCAAGGCCAAGGGCCGCATCTTCATGTATACTGTTGGGTTATTACCACTGAGCCACAGTGGGAATTCCTAAGCAGGGCTTTTGATGAAGAGCAGAACAAAGCAAGTTCTGACCATCATCATTAGAGCTACATGAGTTCTAAGATACAGAGGAAGTCTTGTTCAGTCTCCATGAACCTCTTCCATAACCCTCCTCAGTGTTATAAATCCACATATGTATTGGGAACCCCTCATCGGTCATCCATCTTGGAAATAAACAGGACTTCCTCAGTCTCTAGCTCTGAGGTCTTGTATACAAATCCTAGGAGTAGTCGAGTGACAGGCACTATTTCCTCTGATCTCCAAACTAAACTTTTTTTTTCCTTTGAGGTAAAATTTACAGTTAAATACATAGATCTTAAGTGTACACTTTGCTAAGTTTTGAAAAATGGTAGTCAGTTCTGTCTTCAAAGCAAAAAATATTTTCATCAGCACAGAAATTTCAATTCCAGTCAATTCCTACCACTCCTGCTCCTTGGGTTAGTTGGACAAAGTGTCATCTTATTTTCTCTGGGTAAGCGGATTGTCCCTGTTACTATCTTTTTTTTTTTTTCCTTTTCTAGGGCCGCACCTGTGGCATATGGAGGTTCTCAGGCTAGGGGTCTAATTGGAGCTGTAGCTGCCAGCCTACGCCACAGCCACAGCCACATGGGATCCAGGCCGCGTCTGCAAACTATAACACAGCTCACGGCAACGCAGGATCCTTAATCCACCGAGCGAGGCCAGGGATCGAGCCCGTGTCCTCATGGTTCCTAGTTGGATTCATTAACCACTGAGCCACGATGGGAACTCCCGCTGTTACTCATCTTAATTCCTCAATGGTTTTTAATATGAGATGATGAAGAGAATAAAAAATTGAACACTGAAAGTAGTTGACAGACATCAGTTTTATCCATTGTGTCACCGGCCCTGTGATACTTTTTTTCTTACTTTCTGTATTATCCTACCCCTAATATCCAGTCCCATTACTGGATCTGGTCAAGCTTACCTCTATCTTCTCCAGAGTCTAAGCTGCCAAGTCCTTGTTTCTTTGGCTGCACCCATGGCTTGTGAAAGTTCCTGGGCCAGGGATCCTGATCACCTGACCACCTCAGTGGCAACACCAGATCCTGAACCACTGAGCCACCAGGGAACTCCTAAGCTGCCATCTTTTTCTAGAAAGAAATACATCCCAACTGGTCTAATTCATACTCTCTTCTTCCTAGTCCTTTCTCCACACTAGAGGTAAATAATCTTTGCAAAATGCAAATCTGATATTTCAGCACAGCCCCTTGAACAGAAGTCAGGGCTTCCTTATATTATTTTAAGATGAAGTCAAAACAAAGGCCTATTGTCTGGGTTTCCACTCCTTTCCAGTCTCATCCAATATCTGTGTTCCCTAACACATTGGCCTTTCAGTTTTTTTTGTTACCCATATCAGGAGCCTAACAGACCATTTCTACTGCCTGGAATGTCCTTCCTTCTTTTTTCTTCAATCTAACTCTAACTTGCCCTTAAATCTGATGTCAATTCAAAACTCTTTCTCAGGGAAATCTGTCCCTTAGGTAATGGACTTAGAAATTAGAAATAACACCTTTTGGAGGCATTTACCTCCTCCAGGCCATTCCAAACTAGATATTCCTGAGTCATCAAAAGATGACTCAGGCTAATTCTTCTAAAGTGTCTTCTGAGACCATTATTTTATTTGTGGGCTGCCTACACCTCAATACTGGATATTCCTCTCTCTCTTTTTAATGGCCACACCCACGGCTCCTGGGCCAGGGATCAAACCCATGCCTCCACAGTGACCCAAGCCTCCACAGTCAGATTCCTTATATACAGTACCACAGTGGGAGCTTTCTTGTTTCTTGCTTTCTTGCTTGCTTTCTACGGCTGAACCCGAGGCACATGGAAGTTCCCAGGCTAAGGGCTGAATCGGAGCTACAGCTGCCAGCCTATGCCACACAGAATCCAAGCCACAGCTGCAACCTACACCCCAGCTTATGGCAATGCCAGATCCCTGACCCATTGAGTGAGGCCAGGGATTGAACCCACATCCTCATGGATAGTAGTCAGATTTGTTGCCACAGTGCCAAAAGGGAACTCCCCTCCTCCTTTCTTATCTTTCAAAAACTATAAATACAGCTATATCCTTCAGGTAATGGTGACTGAAATACTGGATGATTATTGCCATTTTTATCATCTTTGGTGTTCAAATTCTAAAACAGGTAGGTGGGGCAATGTGGACAAACACAATTCCTGCTAGGCAGTTTAAAAAGTACTAGAGACTCGGGAGTTCCTGAGGTGGCTCAGCACAAACAAATCTTACTAGCATCCATGAGGACACGGGCTCGATCCCTGGCCTTGCTCGGTGGGTTAAGGATCTGGCGTTGCCGTGAGCTGTGGTGTAGGTTGCAGACGCAGCTCGGATCCCGAGTTGCTGTGGCTCTGGCGTAGGCCGGTGTGTACAGTTACGATGAGACCCCTAGCCTAAGAACCTCCATATGCCGCGAGTGCAGCCCCAGAAAGACAAAAAAATAAAAAATAAAAAAGGACTAGAGACAGTTTAAAATAGTATCTTAGAGGAAATCAAACTATGACATTAATGGAGAAAGTAGAAAACAGAATACGGGGTGCTTAACACAACAGAGAACATTTTTTTTTTTCTTGCAAGAAGTAACACAGCAATTTTTTTTCCCCAGAGAATATTGAGTGAAATTAGAGAGTACACAGTAATTAGACAAAGGTCTACTTTTTAATATTGATTCCCAAGTAATTTGTAATTCATCTCTTCTTTTACAATTCACTCCAAACCTTTTCATTCACTATTCATTGAATAAGCATTTATTGAGCACCAACTATGTATAGGAGGTTGTGATACCTAAGTGCACAAAAGTAGCAGAAATCCTTACATAAGGGGAAGACAAACATATTATGTTAGAAGAGTTAAGTGTTACGGAAAAATAGAAAAGCAGATAATGGGGACTCAAGGGTGCCGGTAGGGGTGGAGAAACAGCTGGTAAATTTATTTTTATTTTATTTTTTGTCTTTTTGGGGCTGCACCTGCAGCATAGGGAGGTTCCCAGGCTAGGGGTTGAATGGGAGCTGTAGCTGCTGGCCTACACCATAGCCACCGGCTGGTAATTTTATTTTATTTTATTTTATTTATTTATTTTTTGTCTTTTTACCTGTTCTAGAGCCACACTCGCGGCATATGGAGGTTCCCAGGCTAGGGGTCTAATCGGAGCTGTAGCCGCCGGCCTACACCACAGCCACAGCAATGCCGGCTCACAGCAACAATGGATCCTTAACCCACTGAACGAGGGCAGGGATCGAACCCGCAACCTCATGGTTCCTAGTTGGATTTATTACCCACCAGCCAGGAATGCAACTCTCGGGCCCTGGCATAATTACCATGTCCCGCTGGATGAAGTATGTGAGTGTACACTCATCTTTTCCCATTTTGGCTATCCTACTTCCTGTTGTAATTCTATGCCAAGCAAGTTGAATACAGTTGAGGTCACTTTGGGTAGCCTTTTATGATACACCTGGGCCACTGGACAGATGGTAAAATTTTATTTTAACTCAATGAATTTTATTATAGTTGTACAACAATCATCACAACCCAATTTTATAGCATTTCCATCCCAAACCTCCAGGCCATTCCAACCTGTCTCCTTTGCAAGTTATATGTTTTTCAAAGTCTGTGAGTCAGTATCTATTCTGCAAAGAAGTTCATTGTGTCCTTTTTTAAGATTCCACATGTAAGTGATAGCATATGACATCGGTGTCTCACTGTCTAACTTCACTTAGCATGATAAGTTCTAGGCCCATCCATGTTACTGCAAATGCCATTCCCTTTAAAGAAATCCTTTTAATGGCTGAGTAATATTCCACTGTGTATATATACCACATCTTCTTTATGCACTCCTTTGTCAATGGAGATTTAGGTTGTTTCCATGTCTTGGCATACATTTCTCATATATGCAACTGAGTATTTTAAAATGAAAGCTTTTATTTCAAAATTTTCAAATAAAAATGTTGGCACAACATCTATATATTCTATACCTCATTGACTAATTAACAAGTTAATGCAATTTTTTTGTATATTCTGTGGGTGTATAATCCTATATAACCACAACACAGTTATCACAACAAAGACACTTAACATTCCTACAGTATCACCGAATATCCAATCTACATTAAAATTTCCCCAATTATTCCAAAAAGCATTTTACTAGAGGAAAAATAATTTATCGTTCAGTGTAGGACACTTAAAAATTATATATATATAATTTACACTTTAGTTATAGAAACATCATAAGTGCATAGCCTTGTGAATATTTATATATGGATGCACCTAAATAACTGTTACACAGGAGTTCCCATCATGGCTCAGTGGTTAACGAATCCGACTAGGAACCATGAGGTCGTGGGTTCGATCCCCGGCCTTGCTCAGTGGGTTAAGGAACTGGTGTTGCCGTGAGCTGTGGTGTAGGTTGCAGACGCGGCTCGAATCCCACATTGCTGTGGCTGTTATAAGCCAGCAGCTACAACACCAATTAGACCCTTAGCCTGGGAACCTCCATATGCCGCGGGTGCGGCCCTAGAAAAAGGACAAAAAAAAAAAAGCTATTATCCAAAACAAGGTAAGCTTAATTATGCTGAGACAACATAACCAATTTTTATTTATAAGCCCATCTTTCTTTCCCAACTTACAAATTTACTTGGAGCACCTTCAGGTAAAATAATTCTATTCAGATAATTAGTATTTTTATTTTTATCTTTTTTGGCTGTGCCTATGGCATGTCCCATGTGGAAGTTCCCAGGCCAGGGATTGAACCCATGCCACAGCAGTGACCTGAGCTGCTGCAATGACAATGCCAGATCCTTAACCAGCTAGGCCCCCAGGGAACTCCAGTAATTAGTATTTTTAACATGTCCTCATCTCCTTTCTCTTCTGCTCTCTTGGGGCTGAGAATCTCTGGAGAGACAGCTGCTTCCACTTTTGCTTCCTGTCTAGGAGTTTATAGGATTCTTTTCATGCACCCCACCAGGCTGTGCACCATGTAAGCAGGAAGCAGGAAGAGCACGGAGCTCCCCGGTCCGAGTTCAGCTGTCAAATGGCACCATGGCATTGATTGTAGTCACTTTATCATTAACCATAATCATAGCTGTACCCTCTGTCTCACTGCAGGCTTTTCGTTAATACTTTATTCCTATGAAGCAAATAAAATGTTTCAGAATCGAGATGAAATATCAAGTTGGATTCTTGAAAATAACCAAGAAGCCCACACTGGAATACCAGTAAAATTGCCCTTAAAACTTAGGATCAGGTGCAGGAAGCATGTGGTCATGTCATCAAGGAATGACAACTCATCCAAGTTATGTCTCTCTAATATATTCCTATCCTGTGCAGATCATGGACAGGAGAAGCCCCAGAGTGGAAATTTTACCATCTGTCCATCGGCCCAGGTGTATCATAAAGGGCTACCCTACCCAAAGTGACCTCGACTGTATTCAGTTTGCTTGGCACAGAATTACAACAGGAAGCAGAACAGCTAAAATGGGAAAAGCTGAGTGTACACTCACATACTTCCTCCAGCAGGACATGGTAATCGTGCCAGGGCCTAAGGGTTGCACTCCTAGCTAGTGGATGGGGAGTTTAGCTGAAGGCACCCCCACTTCTTCTTCAGGCTTCTATCCGCTGCCAGTTGTCCCACACATCTGGTGTTCAGTCATCATGACACCATAATGGGTCCCCAGAAGGCCAACAGAGAGCTTGGGATGCAGCCCTACGTGGTTCCTGGACAACTGCAGAGGGGTGAGGAGATGTGTCCCTGGAAGCCAAGTCTGGGGGGCACAAGTCTCACTGTCTAGGGAGATGGGCATCTTTCCATCCTCCTCCTCCTCCTCCTCCTCCTCCTCCTCCTCCATGGGCGCCCCCTCCCAAGCTAAGTCCAGAGGCACACTTAACCTGCCTGAACACAAAACACAGAACAACTCCCCTTGAGCATGCTTCCACTCCACCTTCCATTTGTGCCTCTCAGAAAAATAAATCCAAGGAGTTCCCTACTGGTTAAGTGGTTAGGATTTGGCACTTTCACCACTGCAGCCTGGATTCAGTCCTAGCCTGGGAACTGATCCCAGGTCTGGGAACTGAGATCCCACATCATGCTGCCACAAAGGTAGGGGAAAAAAAGGGGGGAAGAAAACACCTCCAATTGCAGCCTCTGTCTCCTCCCTTTGTTCAACCAATACCAAATTATCAACATTCTTTATTGCTTTGAATCTTTTTTACAAGCAAGTTATGTTATCTGTGCCTTTCACAACTTCAATATTACTTGTGACAATTTCCCAATGCAAATTCCCTCCACTGACTTCATATTTCAGTTTTCCTCCTTGTTTCTTTTCTGTCTCCTTTAACACGCTTCTAAAATGCTGCTGTTCCTTGAACCTCTATCCTCAGCTAAAACATATCTCTTATCCTTATCAGTGTTTTAGAATTATCAAATAATTATCTAGAGGCCAGTTTTTTTTTTTTTTTTGGCACCTATAGAGAGTGCCATGCCCTTTAAATATATGAGAAATTGACTTCTACATTTTTCTTTTTCTTTTTTTTTGCTTTTTAGGGCCGAACTTGCAGCATATGGAGGTTCCCAGAGCTGCAGCCACCGGCCTACTACACCACAGCTCACAACAATGCTGGATCCTTAACCCACTGAGCAAGGCCAGGGATGGAACCCATATCCTCATGGATCCTAGTCGGGTTCGCTAACCGCTGAGCCACAAAGGGAACTCCTACATGATTTTTCTAATAGATCTTATACCCTTGCCTTCTTAGGAAGTGGAAGCCTCATTTACTTGCTTAAAATCCTTCAGTGTCTCATTATCCAAGGATGATCTGAGGCTTATTATTTTCCACCATATTCTGTCACTGCTTTCAATTTCTACTTGTCCTAAGTCCTTTCACCATCTTGGCATTGGTCCCTAAACTGAAAAATGACCTTACTCTTCCTTTCCATCTATTCAATTCTTCCCTTGATTTTTTTTTTTTTTTTCTTTTTAGGGGCACACCTGAGGCATATGGAGGTTCCCAGGCTAGGGGTCGAATCGGACCTACAGCTGCCAGCCTACACCACAGCCACAGCAATGTCAGATCCGAGCTGCATCTGCCACCTACACCACGGTTCATGGCAACGCTGGATCCTTAACCCACTGAGCGAGGCCAGGGATGGAACCTGAAACCTCATGGTTCCTAGTCGGATTTGTTTCTGCTGTGCCACAAGAATTCCAAATGATTTTTACTTTTTTCCACCAATTCTTCCCTTAATTTAAGAAAACTCTTCTTTGATACCAGCCACGATAATACAGCTGTTTACATACCAGCCATCCCCATTAGACTGTAGAACACTTAAAGGAAGGGATTTTTTTGCTAGTCATTATTTCTGTACAGCGCTTATACCTGAAATATAGTAATTACACAATGACTGATGCTCCAAAATTTTGGATAGAAGCATTATGCACTGACTCAAAAAAATGCTCTTTGGGGAGTTCCTGCCATGGGGCAGTGAGTTAAGAATCAGCTTGGATTCAAGCTCTTGCCTGGGAACTTCCATGTGCCATGGGCAAGGCAAAAATTGCTTTTCTTAGGAATACACTGACTCAGTTTTTGTGAAATTCTTTTACTGACAACTTGTGCTTAAAATAAAGGGCTAATTAATATTAATATACATCTCCCCTCGCTCATCACTAGAAACCAGATGTCCACTCTTAGTTTGTAGAAAAGTACCCGGCAGGAGTTCCCATTGTGGCTCTTCGGAAACAAATCTTACCAGCATCCATGAGGACTCAGGTTCGATCCCTGGCTTCGCTGAGCGAGTTAAGAATCCAGTGTTCCTGTGAGCTGTGTGTGGTGTAGGTCGCAGACACAGCAGATCCTGCGCTGATGTGGCTGTGACTACAGCCAGCAGCTAAGGCTCCCATTTGACCCCTAGCCTGGTAACCTCCATATGCCGCAGGTGCGGCCCTAAAAAGACAAAAAAAGAAAAGTAAAGTAACAGGTAATTACCTTTGAACACATTCGGGGCACAGCATATTGTCCTCCAGGTAAGGAGGTGGGAATGTGTTGGCAGGCAGCAAAAAGAGTGCAGATACCCTCCTCCGTTTCTCAGGAACCCAGGCTTGCCCAGCATGAAACTGTAAACGAACCCAGCCCTCTGTGTTACCAGGGAGACTTCGTCCATGGACCACACACCACTTGACCTCTGGGGAAGGAAAGAGAAGTATGAACATGGCAACACCAATTCTAATGTCTGAAACTGCATCATAGCCTTTGATTCTACTTTCTTCTCAAGTGCCAGCTCTCAGATATGAATGCTGGAAACCTAACAACCTACCATACCGTGCTCCCCTTTAGAAAATAAAAAGTTCCTGTTAAATCTTTAAAAAGAAACAAAAAATACAGTTAGAAGTGGTATAGAGGCATGTGGGTAGATGATAGCCTAGGGGAGGCAAAACCTGACTTCTGTCCATCTGAGGTTTTCACCTGGGACTTTTTAAAAAAGGACTAACAAGGAGTTCCCGTTGTGGCTCAGTGGTTAACGAATCCGACTAGGAACTATGAGGTTGTGGGTTTGATCCCTGGCATCGCTAAGTTGGTTAAGGATTCGGCGTTGCTGTGAATTGTGGTGAAGGCTGCAGACGAGGCTCGGATCCCATGTTGCTGTAGCTGTGGCGTAGGCCGGGGGCTACAGCTCCGATTAGACCCCTAGCCTGGGAACCTCCATATGCCATGGGTGCGGCCCTAGAAAAGGCAAAAAGATACACACAAAAAAAAAAATTTTTAAAAACAAAAATAAAAAAGGACTAACGAGAGAAAAAGTTTATGAATTTGTGCAGTGCATATCATGCAGGCAAAAACACCAAAACTAATTCAAAATGGTAGCTTAGAATTCCATCTTACATAACAGCCTCAACAAAGAATAATAAATTTGTAAATAGGAGCTCCTGTTGTGGCTCAGCAGGTTAAAAGGATAGTGTCCAAGAGGATGCAGGTTCAATCCCTGCCCTTTCTCAGTGGGTTAAGGATCCTGCGTTGCCATGAGCTGTGGTGTAGGTCGGCAGCTGCAGCTCTTTGACCACTAGCTGGGAAACTTCCAAATGCCACATATGCGGCCCTAACCCTAAAAAATAAATAAATTTGTAGAGATGAAGGAAAGCAGCTTTAGGTTTCTAAGGGTGGCAAACAGTGGGAAGGTAAATATATGAGAGAAATTTAATGCATAAGATTTGCTTGTAAATTGCTGTGGTGCCCTCTCAATGGATAAGTCTATCTCCAGCAAAAGGATAGATATCCTGCCTTTAGGCAGAAAAGAGAGAGCTTTTTCTGGATTTGCTGCATTGTAATTGCCTACAGCTCAAGATTTTATGCAAAAGAGGCATATTTTGGGGTGACATTCTGTTTTCCTCCAATTGAAAGATTAAACCATGGAGTTTCCATGGTGGCTTAGCAGTGAGGAACCCGAATGGTATACACGAAGACTCAGGTTTGATCCCTGACCTTGGTCAGTTGGTTGGGGATCTGGCTTTGCCATGAGCTATGGCATAGTTCACAGAAGTGGCTCAGATCTGGCATCGCTGTGGCTGTGGTGTAGGCTGGCAGCTACAGTTCTGATTTGCCCCCAGCCTGGGAACTTCCACATGTTTGCACCTAAAAAGACAAAAAAAAAAAAAAAAAAAGGAAAGAAAAAGAAAAGGAAAAAAGGCTAAACCTGAGTGGTCTGGGAAGGCCTTCATAAAATAGGTTCAAGGATCTCATTTTTTTGAGACATCAATGGTTTGCTGGATAGGGGTGGGGAGAATCTTACATGTCTGAAACGAAAGTGATACTCCACCATGTGGGGCAGGCAGCTGGCAGGACCTGGCAACAGTCTTTGCCAGGCGGGTAGAGAATGATGGTGCAGGGGGGTGAGGAAGGTTACCAGTTATAGGGGAAGTCTCGATAGGCATTGAAATTTGCTAACCAGTTCAGTCTTCCTTAGTTTTATTTCCTGTCACTCTCAGAATGACATTATGAGATGTGTTTTTTTCTGCTTTTTATGGCTGCACCCTTGGTATAGGAAAGTTCCAAGGCTAGGGGTCTAATCAGAGCTGTAGCCACTGGCCTATGCCACAGCCACAGCAATGACAGATCCTTAATCCACTGAGCGAGGCCAGGGATCAAACCCGCAACCTCATGGTTCCTAGTCGGATTCGTTTCTGTTGTGCCATGAAGGGAACTCGAGATGTGTATTATAATTAATGTACTTTACCATCATTTAACTGGGAACTAGATCAAGTAACTGTTAATGTCACTTAGATGCTAGGAGATCCAGAGCTTTAGCTCAGGCCATTGATTTTAGAGCCTGCTTTTACTTTTAATTCATTAAGGGGGGGAAAAGAAAGAGGCCAGACTGCTATCCCCTTCTGAGGACCTCAGTAATTTAGAACAGAGGTTTTCAAAGTGTGGCCCCTAAATACCATCATGCACAGTGCCTGGGAAATTGTTAGAAATGCAAATTCCTGGAGTTCCCACCAGTGGTGCAGGGGAAACAAATCCAACTACAAACCATGTGGTTGCGGGTTCGATCCCTGGCCTTGTTCAGTGGGTTAAGGATCCAGCATTCCTGTGAGCTGTGGTGTAGGTTGAAGACACAGCTCGGATCTGGTGTTGTAGTGCCTGTGGGACTGTGGCGTAGGCCGGCAGATGTAGCTCCAATTAGCCCCTAACCTGGGAACTTCCATGTGCCGTGGGTGTGGCCCTAAAAAACAAAAAAAACAAAAAAAAAGAAAAGAAATACAAATTCCCTGGACCTCAATCAGAAAAATCTGTGGGTGGAGCCCAGGAATCACTAACTTTCAGGTGATTTTGGTAATACCCTGAAATTAAGCAGTGGTTAGTATCAATTAAACTTATTTTCCCATCTCTCTCATTTATTCATTTTGTCTTTTTAGGGCCACACTCACCATCCATGGAAGTTCCCAGGCTAGAGGCTGAATTGGAGCAGTAGCTGCCAGCCTGTGCTGCAACAACAGTGCCAGATCTGAGCGGCATCTGTGACCTAAGCCATAGCAATGCCATATCCTTAACCCACTGAGCAAGGCCAGGGATCAAACAGGCATTCTCATGGATACTAGTCAGGTCCTTAACCCACTGAGCCACAATGGGAACTCTCCCTCTCATCGCTTAATAATAAGCTTACCACAGGTGTCTCGTGACTCCACTGCTTCCACCTTCCTAGCCTTGGCCACAATTCTATTCCAGGAGGCAAACACATCTTCTGTGTCAGCAGAAGTTGATACAACTGCCTCATGAGCAATAGCTCCTTCAAGGGCAGGTGCCCCCACCCCAGTAGTAGCAGCACCTCCGAAAGACATCTTTTTATCAGAAGCCTCCAGCAGTAGCTCCCACTTGTCCATCATTAATTTTCTTCGTGATGCTGATAGGATCCTGGCTTCCTCTGGTGAGGCAGGGAAGTCCTACAAAGAGGGTTTAAAACATTAAAGACATTTTCTGCTCAGCTTCTGATGCTAAAATAGGTAATTAGGATGAGAACTAAACCTTCCATTCTGCCAATTCCCTACAAATTACTCACTTTTTGATTAGGGTAAGCATATTCACAGAGTCGTTTATATCCATCCAGTTTCTAAGAAAAGAGAAAAACTGAGTTAATCATCAAACTAGACTTGTAGTCTTCCTCCCAAGAGCATCTTCCCCCATTGTGAGCCCTCACCCGGCCTTTGGTGCTCAGTTTTAATTGCTGGCACCAAGCCCGCAAAACGTCTCTGTGAATCAGATTAGCCGGTGGGAGGACAGAAGGGAGTGGAGGTATCTGCATCTTCTGAGGTTGCATACTGCCACAACATTGAAGCATCTTTTTCGGACAGGTAGCTGAAGGAGAATGGGATAAAATTAGCAATAATTAACTTTTGTGTAGGTTTTCAAAGTGTCAAAAGTACAGTCTTTTAGTTCTCATAATCTAATCCCCACTGTACAATTAAATGACTTGCCAAAGACCACATAATCTCCAAGGGACAGAACCTCAAACCTGCGGGACTGACAATTATTTCTGAATCCCTCAGTTGCTTTTTTTTTTTTCTTTTAAGGGCTATGCCACAGCCACACGGGATCTGAGCCTCATCTTCAACCTATACCACAGCTCATGGTAATGCTGGATCCTTAACCCACTGAGTGAGGCCAGGGATAAAACCCTCGTCCTCATGGAAAGGAGTCTGATTTGTTTCTGCTGCACCACAACAGGAACTCCATCTCTCAGTTTTTAACTTCCTACAACTCCCCACTACTCACACACACTTACTCTTTTGTGCGAGCTTTAAACCACAGACTCCAAGGAGGCTGTCCTAGAGACTGCACTTTCAATGCAGGGAATGAGAGACGTTTTAGACCTGAGGTCATAAATACTCATCTGTGCCTTGCCCTCTCAAAATAAACCACCTGGAAATGCTACCCAATTACCCAACATTTCGGTCTCCTGCTGCATCTCACGTACTCGCATCATTCAGGAAAGACTTACCAAAAAAAAAAAAAAAAAAAGGAAAAAATTTACAGAACACACCTCCAGAACAGACACAGCTATGACACTGAGTGCACATGGTGTCTGACAGAGTGTAGGTCCAATACAACTGACCCTCCACACCAACCTCAACCAAATTCGGCAAGGAAACTACTTTTCTCACTTTTTAGAGCAGAAAGTGGAGTTTTAAGGATGGGATTTCAAATTTATAGCTTCTGTCCCTGGATCACTGCACACTGAGATCCTTACCTCCCAGCAGCTAAAGTAGGCAAATTAATGATCAGAACCAGGTGAGATTTGAGCTAGGCTTTGAAGGATATGTAGGATTTGCAGAATAGAGAATTTCTTCCCTACGTTTTCTACTTTTTCAGAAAAATCCTTCAGTGTTCTTAGACCCAGAAAATTAGGATTGGATGACTTGTAGGTCTCTTACCGTCGTCATTTTTCATTGATCTTTTTCTTTTGGTCCCTTTCTTTGAGTTATTTTGCATATCTGCTTCACCAGAAGCCCCCTGTTCCTCTTCAGCTTCTGCTGACATGGCTTTGGATATGCAACTCATACTTTCTTCGGCTAACTTCTTTGCAGAATTGCACTAGAATAGAGGAATCCTTCAGTCATTTCCCTAGTGTCCAACCCACACATCCACTGCCTAAGATGTCTCACCATCTAAGACACCAAGACAGTCACTGAACTCTGCTGGCAAGATGGATTCTCTTCTGAATATCACCTGAATACTCAGATGAAAGGGTATTTACTTACAAGATATTTCTAAGACAGGAAAGCAACAACGAAAAACAGAAGGCCGATTAAGTACTAGCCTCTACTTTGGTAAAAGCCTTATATCACCCACCCACCATATCTATTATCACTCACCTGGTAGGTTTCCCCTTTCCCCAACCCACCCCTCTTCTCTATAAACCTTTCCTTACTATGGCCCCATGCTACTGCCACAAAACTTTCCTGTCCAGCCCAATTACTTTATTTATTTATTTATTTATTTATTTATTTATTTATTTATTTATTTTTTAGGGTTGCACGTGTTAAGTAGAGAAGATCCCAGGCCAGGGGTTGAATTGGAGCTGCAACTGCTGGCCTGCGCCACAGCAATGCCAGATCTGAGCCACATCTGCGACCTACCCTGCAGCTTTCAGCAACACCAGATCCTTAACTCACTGAGCAAGGCCAGGGATCAAACCCCCATTGTCACGGATACTAGCTCTTAACCCACTGAGCCACAACAGGAACTCCCAGCCCAGTTATTTGCCTGAAGGGATATCACTCAAATTCACACATCATCCTCCCTTATATTCATATTCTTAAACTTTAATCCTCTTTCAGAATCTCACTTCTCCTCTTAGCTCATCAGGCAACCTTTGCTAGCCTATAGACCAATACAAATCTACTATGCCTTTACTCATTCCTAGCACTTGTCAGTTGCAGTTTTATGTTTACTTTTGTGATTTAATCCAAGCCTATCACTCTGATTATAAATTCCACAAGGACAGAATTCCTTTCCCTTTCCTTGTAGGCACTCAGTAAATGCTGGTTAATTCAAAAGAAACAAGAGGAGTTCCTATCGTGGCTCAGCAGAAATGAATCTGATTAGTGTCCATGAGGCCTCATTCAGGGGGTTAAGGATCCGGCATTGCCATGAGCTGTGGTGTAGGGACAGGCGCGGCTGGAAACTGGCATTGCTGTGGCTGGGGTGTAGGCTGGTGGCTACAGCTCCAATTCAACCCCTAGCCTGGAAACCTCTATATGCCACAGGTGTGGCCCCAAAAAGACAAAAAATAATAAAATAAAATAAAATGAGAATAACAGTGGGGATATAGCTTTTTGATGCAAAGAAACTAATATTTCTCCATCTTCTATTTTCCATCAGGTTTTGTGAGACACACTCCTTGTTTTCTCTCTTCAGGGCAATCTCGTGACCATTTGTTACTCTGTTTTTCAGGTGCTAAAGCTAAGGGCACACAGATAGGCATTTAAGATAGATGTTAAATCCCAAATCAATTTAAATCTCACATTTTCTCCTGGAATCTAAATCCTATCACCTCCAAGACAAGAGTTCAGGACAAATTAACATTTGTATGGTCTTTTTACATCACTATAGGTTCACATTCACATTGAAATCTTATAATTGACATAACCCTTACACAAAGTACTGACTTTGTGCCCTCACAAAAGTCTTAATTAAAATTGGAAGGGCAAAAATGACCTGGTTCCAGGCAGGAGACCTTGAAAGCACTCACGTTTCCCTGGCAGAATAATTCAACTTTTCTGAACAAGCCCCACAGCCTCTTCAACTTCAGAGGCTCGTCAATATCCCCGTTTCTGATTATTCCTTGGCCCTAATGAGAAAATATGCATCTAGATCCAACACCTTTGTTTTCGAACCTACGTCTATAGGAAATTAAAGGATCTCATCCAATAAATCAGGGTGCAATCATATCCAGGAATTTACTTCTTTAAAAAAAAAAAAAGGTAGTTCCGGTATGGCACAGTGGGTTAATTAAGGATTCGGGATCCTGCGTTGCCGCTGTGGCTCAGGTCGGATTCCTGGCCAGGGAACTTTCACACATAAAAGAGAAATAAATTCTGAGGCAAAACAAGTAAAGAGAAAGAAACTCTAAGGCATCCTCTTTTCCTCTCAAAAGAGGGAAAGCACTTCAGTGTGCTCTAGGGAGAGAGAAACAAAAGACTCAGAAAGACATGAAAACAAACCTATCAGATTGTATTTACCTCTTCGTCCTTTGCACTCTCCATGCTGGGGAAAGTCAAGGTCCAGAAAAAAGGAGATTTTCCTTACTTCTGAAATGGCCTCTGGCCCAAGCTAGCTCTTTTTAAAGGCTCCTCCTACCTGCCCGCCAGCCACCAGCACTTTCCTGTTTCTCCTCCCCTCTGTTCCCGCCCTCACAATTTGAGAAAGCCGAACTTGTGTACTTTCTTATTCACAAGTGATTATTGTATGAATGAATACATGATAACGTTATTGGCCCTTTTCTGAGAGTTAAAAAAAAAAAACGTAATTATCAACGGTTTGGTTCCTGAGCCATTGAGAACTTGAAAACTTCCGAAAAATTCCAAGGGAGGGAGTTCCCGTCCTGGCACAGCGGAAAGGAATCTGACTAGAAACCATGAGGCTGTGGGTTGGATCCCTGGTCTCCCTCGGTGGATTAAGGATCCGGTGTTGCCATGAGCTGTGGTGTAGGTTGCAGACGCAGCTGGGATCCTGCGTTGCTATGGCTGTGGTGTAGGCTGGTGGCCACAGCTCCAGTATAACTCCTAGCCTGGAAACCTCCATATGCCACAGGTGTGGCCATAAAAAGCACCCCCCCCAAGAAAAATTCCAAGGGAAAAAGCAAAGTTGCAGATTTCTGAACCAGTTGTGTGAAGGGATTTAATGATGGAATTTGAGGAAACAATAGAATTCTGGGGCAGACCAGTGGCTTGAAGAAAGCAAAACCGTGTTCTTGTACCATATACATTTCATTTCTTTCTATTTTCTTCTCTTTTTTTTTTTTCTCGTAATTTTAGGGCTGCACCCGCGGCATACGGAGGTTCCCAGGGTAGGGGTCCAATTGGAGCTGTAGCCGCTGGCCTACACCACAGCCACAGCAACGCTGGATCCCTAACCTACTGAGGGAGGCCAGGGGTCAAACCAGAGTCTTCATGAATACCAGCCAGGTTCATTAACCGCTGAGCCACAATGGGAACTCCTACATTTCATTTCTTTTTTTTTTCTTTTTTGTACTTTTAAGGCGGCACCTGTGGTATATGGAGGTTCCCAGGCTGGGGGTCTAATCGGAGCTGTTGCTGCTGGCCTACGCCAGAACCACAGCAATGCCAGATCCAAGCCGCGTCTGTGACCTACACCGCATCTCAGGGCAACGCCGAATCCTTAACCCACTGAGCATGGCCAGGGATCGAACCCGCAACCTCATGGTTCCTAGTCGGATTCGTTAACCACTGAGTCATGAAGGAAACTCCCTACATTTCATTTCTTAAGCAAGTTACTCAACCAATTAAAACTTCAATTTTCCATCTATACTAATAACTGGCACTTTCCTAAGTGCCAAAAACTAACAGTAACAGTTTTAAAAGTCCGTTAAGTATCTTTTTCATACTAAATTCTGAACTTAAAAGTTGACAGCCATTATTTTGCTTTTTTTTTTTTTGCTTTTTAGGGCCATACCTGCGGCATATGGAGGTTCCCAGGCTAGGGGGTCTAATCAGAGCTGTTATTGCTGGCCTACATCAGAGCCACAGCAACGCCAGATCCAAGCCACATCTGCAACCAACACCAGGGCAACGCCAGATCGTTAACCCACTGAGCGATGCCAGGGATCCTCAAACTCATGGTTCCTAGTCGTATTCGTTTCCACTGCACCATGACGGGAACTCCGACAGCCATTATTTTATTGTTCTCCATTTCATAGATAAAAGTATGTATAAAATTGTGTTGGTAATTTGCCTGATGGGACAATAAAGGAAAGTACCAGAAACCAAGTTTAAGTTGGCCTGATTCTACCACTTGAGCCCCTAACCTACTCAACCCTAAATGAGAACAACATTCTTTCCTCAAAAATAGTTTTAGGAGTTCCCAATGTGGCACAACAGGATCAGTGTCGTTTTGGAAATGCTGGGACCAAGGTTCGATCCCCAGCCTTGAACAGTGGATTAAGGATCCGGCATTGCCACAGCTGCAGCTTGGATCTGATCCCTGGCCAGAGAACTCCATATGTTGCAAGGCGGCCAAAAGAGAAAAAAAAAAAATTTGAAATATGCCTCCTTCTCAAATCACTCCTTTCTATCAATCTTTTGGTATTAGAGATTTGAAGTGAAACAATTTCCTATGTTAACCAGCAAATCCAAACCTTCCTTTGTCATATTACAATGTCTGTTTTGTTCTTTTGTTTTGTTTATTTTTCTACATCCCATTGCTTGTCCTAAAATGATGAAGAAATGACCCTTACCCAATATGGAGGTAATAATCTGTTCCCGTTAGAAAAATGTGAATGTAGGGATTAAATGAATGGACCCGAGAGTAGAGAAGGAAGTATAGCTGCGGACTAAGCAGGCCCCATAGCACCAAAAAGGAAAGCAGGTATTTAGATTATCTGGGAGGTTGTAGTGTGCTTCGACTGATCAATTTGCTCTGGCTCACGGACAACAACTAGTAAATGCTTAGTTTAAAGGGGGTTTTTTTGCTTTGTTTTGTTTTTAGTTTTGTCTTTTTGGGGATGCACTGGGGTATCTGTGACCTACACTATAGCGCACTGTAATGCCAGATTCTTAACTCACTGAGCAAGGTGAGGCCAGGGATCGAACCTGCGTCCTCATGGATACTAGTCAGATATGTTTCCGCTGAGCCAACACAGAAACTCCAAGGTTTAAAAATTGCTTGATTGAATCATTTTATTTTTCCCAGAGTAATTGAAGGCAACATCACTGAGTTTTAAGTGATCCAATCTATAATTTTTATTTTTTTTTTTTTTTGTCTTTTTGCCTTTATCTAGAGCCACACCCATGGCATATGGAGATTCCCAGGCTAGGGGTCTAACAGGAGCTGTAGCTGCCAGCCTTTGCCACAGCCACAGCAACGCGGGATCCGAGCCGCGTCTGCAAACTTCACCACAGCTCACGGCAACGCCAGATCCTTAACCCACTGAGCAAGGCCAGGGATTGAACCCGCAACCTCATCGTTCTTAGTCGGATTCGTTAACCACTGAGCCACGAAGGGAACTCCACGATCTATAATTTTTATGTTACTAGAAGGAGTGTGTATTGAGATTATAATTTAGGAATTCTTAGGTCAGCCATCATGTGGGAGAGCACGATTATAAAAGAATTTCACCAACCATTACCAAAAAAAAGTGTTAACTTATGTCCTATATGTAAAGATAATTAGTTAAAATTTAAGTTAAAATATTTGAGCATAGTTGAAAATAATATTACTGAGTTCTTAAAGCAAAAAGTCAAACACCTTTTTATCAGGCTTGCTGGAATTGTGGTGATTTATAAAAAATCTTGGGCAAGGTATGATGTATTTGTGCTTTTGTTCCTCAGATTTACATTTGAGGGAGTTCCTGTTGTGGCTCAGTGGTAAAAAACCTGACTAGTACCCATGAGCTGCAGATTCGATCCCTAGCTTTGTTCAGTGGGTTAAGGATCTGGCATTGCCATGAGCTGTGGTGCCGGTCACAGACTTGGCTCAGATCTGGCATTGCTGTGTCTATAGTGTAGGCCAGCAGCAGCAGCTCTGGATCGGCCCCTAGCCTGGGAACTTACATATGCCTCAGGTGCGGCCCTAAAAAAAAAAAATTGCATTTGGAAATAGGAATAACTATAAGTTTTATTACTGTGTTTTTTAGAGAAATAACTAACAGAAATAAATATGTATGTAAAACTTCTTACAAATGTTTAGTAGTCAAAAGAAAAACTATTGCTTTTTAAAATGTTACATCAGTGCTTGAAGTTCTATGTCTATCTCAAGTTCAAAAATATTCATAATTGAATCTTTCATTTATTTATTAAATAAGAACGTATTGGGTGTCTGCAAGGCGAGTGCAGAGAAAAAGAGAATGAGTTGAGTGGTCAGGCAAAGAGAAGGAAATTTATTAAAGAAAAATGAAAGGGTGACTGACCCTTGAGAAGAGCCAGCCCCCTGTCCTTCTGGTGGGTCCTTTTTATATCCCGCGGATGGAAAATTGGATCTCCTGAAGAGGGTTAGTTTATTGATAGCCTGCAGCTAGACTCTGGTGGTCACGTAGTCTTGAGAAAGCCGGAGGTGTCCCACGGTAGGGTGGTCGTATAGTCTTGGGAGAGTAGGTGCCAGCGGCAAAAACAGGATGTCGCTTGAGCAAGGTGGTCAGTTTCATGGGTCACTGTGACCTCATATTTTATTTGTGAGGTCACCACAATGAGCCGTTTTAACAATGAGCCCCCTTGTAGCCGCTAACACTGTCTACTGTGTACTCACCACGGGAGATACAGTGATGGCTAAAAGCAGACAAAGACCATGTCCTCATGGGCTTACAGTTGGTAGACAGGACAGACATTAAGCAAATAATGTCAATGTTCTTTTACATGACTTTTAAATATTTTATATGTATGCATATGTATTATCCAAACGAATGCAAACAATTCATTATGATGCTTGAAAAGGAAGAAAGCTCCTTACATCTGGCAGCCTGCAATAGGGGTTTAGAATTCATCAAGGAAGTCAGGAAAATTGTAGCTCTGAAGGACAAGGTGAGCTGACCTAACTGAACAGAGGAAGGTAGAAGGGGAAAAGCCCAGCTCAGTTCTGAGGGGGAGGAGGAAAGGGTAAACTGAGTCTGGATTGTTTGGCCTTTTGATCTGTAGGCTATGGAAAGCTATTGGAAAAGTCAAGATGACGGTGGGTGGATTCCAATGGGCATAAGCTAAAGGTCTCTCAACTGCAATGAGAGAACTAGGTAGAAGTGCATCAGTATAGACACTGGAAGGTGAATTAGGAGGCTACTCAGGGAGTTTTAGGCCTGTGATAACTTGTGACTGTGGGATAGTTATGCAGAGTTGTAGTTAAGAGCCCAGACTCCAAACCAGACTGCATTTGAACCTCAACGTCTCCTTTCTAGCTGTATGACCTTAGTCAAACTATGTAACACCTGTAGGTCTCTCACTTTCTTCTCTTGTTAAAATGGGGGTGATGAAAATGATAGCCTTACGCAAAGGACTGTGGGAGAGCAAGGTGGGCTCATACATGCCCCTAATACACAGTATCTGGCACAGCACTGTTGGATCAATGTTAGAGGTTTCTATTATTAGTGTATTGGAGAAGAAGACAGATTTGAGAGATGCTGAGTATTTTCGTCAGGTTTTCTTTTTCTTTGTTTTTGTGTAAATTTTCTCTTCCCAGAAAAAGTTTTGATTGAGTAAAATGAGCTGAGTTAATGAGGCCTATAGTTGTTTACTATACATCTGGCAATGAATCTTAAAAAGCCATTAATCTGCATTTACAGAAGACAAAACAAGAGTGTATCATACACGACCACCATTTCATATTTGATGGGATAAAGCTGATTGGAGAACTTGTCTGAAAATTCTGTGCATTGCCTTTTTTTTTTTTTTGTCTGTACCCATGCATGCTTAAGTAAGTACCCGGGCTAGGGATCGAACCTGTGACACAGCAGTGACCCAAGCTGCTGCAGTGACAACACCAGATTTTCAACCTGCTGCACCACAAGACAACTTCTCTATTTACTGTGTATTCCGAGAAGCGCTGTGTCCAAAGTTAGGCTTATTTAAAATGTATATATGATTCAATTAATATCCAAAATGATATTACCAATTTAAAAGTGTGTGAGGAGTTCCTGTCATGGCTCAGAGGTTGACGAACCCAACCAGCATACATGTGGACATAGGTTCCACCCCTGGCCTCGCTCACTGGGTTAAGGATCCCTAGCCTGGGAACCTTGTGGCCCTAAAAAGACCAAAAAAAAAAAAAAAAACGATGAAAGTGTGTGAGAAACAGACTCACAGACTTCAAAAAAAATTTATGGTTGCCAAAGGTGAAAGGTGAGGGGGAGGGATAAATTAATAGTTTGAGATTAACAAATACACACTACTATATATATAAATAGATAACAACAAAGAACCAACTGTATAGCACACGGAACACTACTCAATATTTTGTAATAACCTATATGGGAAAAGAATCTGAAGAAGAATAGGTACATGTATATGTATAACTGAATCACTTTGCTATACACCTAAAACTAACACAACACTGTAAATCAACTCTAAAATAAAAATTAAAAAAATGTATACGATAATATCTCTTTCTCCATATCCAAGAGACTGGTACTTTAACAAGGAACTTAATGCTCCTGATTTATGACAATCTACCTTTTAAATAGTATCTCTGATAATGGGAAATCTTTGCTATTTATGGGGTTATTTGAAGAAACGGGTTAGTCATTTAAAAGTAAATCTAGAGGGTAAAGTAGGCCATCAGTTTTGTTAATAACTTTGGTTAAAAAAAAGGGGAAAGTCAGAGCTCCCATGTGTTTTTTTTCTTTTTAGGGCTGTACCTGTGGCATATGGACGTTCCTAGGCCAGGGGTCAAATCTGAGCTGCAGCTGCTGGCCTAAGCCACAGCCACAGCAACACTGGATCCCAGCTGCATCTGAGACCTATGCCTCAGCTTGCAGCAAGACTGGACCTTAACCCACTGAGCAAGGCCAGGGATCAAACCCACATCCTCGTGGATACTAGTTGGATTATTACCACACTGAGCCACAGCTGGAACTCTGGAGTTCCCTTGTGGCACAGGAGATTAAGGACCCAGTACTGTCACTGCAGCAGCTTGGTTTACTGCTGTGGTGTGGGATCAGTTCCTGGCACAGGAAATTCCACATGCTACAAGTACTGCCTGAAAAAAAAGCAGAGGGATTTCCAGTTGTGGCTCAGCAGGTAAAGAACCCAATTAGTGTCCAAGAGGATGTGGGTTCAATCCCTGCCCTCACTCAGTGAGTTAAGGATCCAGCGTTGCTGCAAGCTGTGGTGTAGGTGGTAAATGCGGCTTGGATCTGGTGTTGCTGTGGCTGTGGTGTAGGTGGGCTGGCAGCTGCAGCACCAATTTGACCCCTAACCTGGGAACTTCCATATGCTGAGAGTGTGACTGAAAAAAAAAAAAAGAAAGAAAGGGAAAAGTTGGAGGTAGCTAGCAGAGCTGACATCATGAAGTTAAAAAAAAAAAAAGTTTCTTTATATCTCCCTCCCAGCTTCCTTCTTTCCTTCCTCTCTCACCTCCTTTCTTCTTTGCATTCTTCCTTCATGTATTAAGCACTAGTAATAAGAAGGTGGATTTTGTTCTTAATTCCTTTGCAGCAGAAATTACCAAAACATAGTAGCATGAATTATATACCCAGTTTCCTCTGACATCTACTTTAAAGAACAGGACATATTAATCAGGGCAGATTTAACATGAAGTTACCGAAGCTTAAGCTTCAGGTATTTGACTTGCACCGGCCCATGCCAAGTTCCTATGAGGGCTCTAGCAATTTTGCTTTCAATAATTTTGTATTCTTTTTCTTAAAGAGGGAACTCTAAAGTCGTATAAGCTTCAGGCCCTATAGATCTGTCCTAGTGATTATACATAAATACTGAAATGTTTGCATAAAACAATTATCTTCCTTAACAACCTCACCTAATGTGTTGTCCTATTGCTTCCCCTGCCTAGCTTGCTTCCTTTACCTCCTCCCAATTAATTGCTCCAGGAGAATCATGACTCCATTATTAGGTTTCTTGCTTCTGATCTTCCATGCGCTAAGCGCTGGAGTAATTGTTTGTCCTAGGGCCATTACCAGACTCTGAAATTTAGCATGCATATTGCAAATTGCAAAAAAAGCATCCAATCTAGAGGACAAATTAGAAAAAAACTCACCACTTTCTCCAGGCTGATGCAGCTCTGAATGAGGCCACCAGGCTTGGCAAGAGGCTCCTGAACTTTATTCCAGCCTCAATTCACATCTTTTCCTGGAGCTTCTGCATGGAGGCCACAACATATACTATTACCGTGGCAGCTCTGTGTGCCTGGATTATTTCAAATATGTTACTGAGGACATCTCCCAATGCTTTTTGAAGCCAAAATAAATTATATATCCATCAATGCTCCAGGAGATTCATTACTGCCATGGAGGATATTGCTGTTTCCCAAAGATTGTTCTTTCCCAAACTGACAGTCAGTGCCTGTAGATTGATGAGTGCTGATTTCTCAAGTCACTTGCTGGTATTCTGCTGGGGAAGAGAGGCAGCTATGAGCCTGCGGGCCTGAATGAAACGATTTTAACTGAAAACAGAAATACCTGGCTCTGTATTAGTCTTTGTGATCATATAAACTTGCCTAGATATGGTCACCTACTTCAGAGTAAAGGAGAAGACAAAGATTTGGACAAGGAGTGGTGACTGAGATCATTCCTTAAGTCCATCTTAAGGCAAGAATCCTGGCTTCCTCCTTCTCATTCCCCACCAAGTCCTACTGATCCACCTTCTCAGTATTTCGTAGCTGCTGCTCCTCTTCATCCTTGCAGCCACTGTTTCATGCCTTCCCATCGTACCACTGTAATAGCCTCCTCATCGCTGTTCTTATTTTCATTCAGTCTCCCTGTTCCTGACCATCCTCTGCAGGAGCCTTGCTGTATGTAGAAGGCTATCCACTTCCAGGGGACACAGTTACAACATGAACAGCATCCCCTAAGAGTTCTTTCAGCTCTAGCATCCCAATGATGCAAGGAATAGAAAACTTGAATACATGAGGCTTTTCCATATAGGTGACCATCCCTAGGAATTTAGGAGTATGATTTTATATAAAAGCCGGCTTAATTTAATTCTGCGGCATGTATGCATTTTTGCTTAGAAGACTTAACTGCTATTAAATATAATTCTCTTTCTTTGATTTTAAATGTTACCCAGCTCTGAAACTGGGTGGCTTTTATAAGAATTGCTTTCCTCCTGAGCTAAAAGCATAACCATGCATAGAACAGTAAGAGTAACAAATGAGAGTGATTACTAAATAACTGCAACCTCAAAGAGAAGATAGGTAATAACACTTTGCATTCAGACAAGCCTGCCTTTGCCTTTCATCTGAGTATCTCAAAGCAAGGCAAAATGCAGCTGATGCTGTGTTATGGTTGAAAATTACAACTGTACAATTTCCTTATTCCTGAGTGTTTCCCTTTTCAAATATGATACTGAGTTAAATCATCTCTAGAATTTCAGTGTGTACTGATTTTGAACACAGGTTTCTCTCTCTTTTTTCCCTCCCCTCTAACATCAACCCTGAGGTGCAAAGGCATCGAGATGGCCTGACTTTGTGGCACTGCGGTATTTGCTATGATTGGAGAAAAACGGAATGATAAGTGATGAATGGACATCTTTCTGAGCTGTTCTAAAGTTGTGGTGGAAAAATACAGAGATGAAGATTTTTTGCTCCCCAGAATCAGTTCAATCATGGCAATAACAAATACTTCAAGAATGCACTGGAGAACCGGCCTATTCACTCTGCTGAAGCAAAAGATTTACAGGATGTGCTCAATGATATAAATGGAAATTATGCCTATTAGAACTTGAACTGCACTGCTGTAAGTGTTCTACATATCAATGGTAGATCTCGAAATTTCCAGAAGTACATTATGACTGATCCTTTTACACACTTTCTCTTGTGAGGTTGTGCCCTTGTATTTTTTTGATGACTTTAAAATGTTCATAGGGAGTTCCCTTCGTGGTCAATGAATCTGACTAAGAACCATGAGGTTGCGGGTTCGATCCCTGGCCTTGCTTAGTGGGTTAAGGATCCGGCGTTGCCGTGAGCTGTGGTGAAGGTTGCAGATGTGGCTCGGATCCCGCGTTGCTGTGGCTGTGGCGAAGGCCGGTAGCTACAGCTCCTGTTAGACCCCTAGCCTGGGAACCTCCATATGCCACGGGTGCGGCTCTACATAAAGGCAAAAAGACCAAAAAATAAAAAAATAAAAAAAATAAAATGTTCATAGGGAAGTTCCCATTGTGACTCAGCAGGTTAACTCCACCTAGTGTCCATGAGAATGTGGTTCCATCCCTGGCCTCACTCAGTGGGTTAAGGATCTAGTGGTGCCTTAAGCTGCGGTGTAGGTCGCAGATGTGGCTCGTATCTGGCGTTGCTATGGCTGTGGCTGACAGCTATAGCTCTGATTTGACCCTTACCCCAGGAAATTCCTTATGCCACAAGTGTGGCCATAAAAAGAAAAAAAGAAGAAGAAGAAATACAGAAAGTGCCTAACTGCTAGACCACCAGGCAATTCTCTAGGTGCATAAATTCTTGATTACTGACATAAGAGAAATTAAACAGGCGTTCCCGTCGTGGTGCAGCGGAAATGAATCCGACTAGGAACCATGAGGCTGCAGGTTCGATCCCTAGCCTTGTTCAGTGGGTTAAGGATCTGGCATTGCCATGAGCTGTAGTGTAGGTTGCAGACGCGGCTCGGATCCCGTGTTGCTGTGGCTGTGGCGAAGGCCGGCGGCTACAGCTCCTGTAAGACCCCTAGCCTGGGAACCTCCATATGCCGCGGGTACAGCCCTAAAAAGCAAAAAAAAAAAAAAAAAAAAAAAAAAAAAAAAAAAAGGGAGAGAGAGAAATTAAACAATGAGTCTCTAAATCTCTGAATAGATTGAAAAAAAAATAATTTTTTTTGGTGTTTTTGTTTGTTTGTTTGCTTTTGGCTGTGCCTGGGCTTGTGGAAGTTCCAGGGTCAGGGATAGAAACCACACCACAGCAGTGACTAGAGTCACAGCAGTGACAATGGCAGATCCTTAACCTGCTGAGCCATGAGGGAACTCCAAAAAGAACACTTTTTTTGAAGGTTAATTACTCAAAGGAAAAAATAATATAAGTAAAAGTTAACAAAGGAAAAAATAATATAAGTAAAAGTTAACAATAAATTTGTTCCCAAGGTAATTAAAATTTTCATGATAAGACCAGGTGTTACAATTGATACAATAAAATTCGTATTTTATGGCAAGATAAAATATAAAATTTTCTTCTGCCCGTTTGTTGGCTTCCTTGCTCCCCTTTAGTGTTTATTGTGTAGTCACAATAACCAGAACTCCTTAGGAGATAACATTTCTTCTTAATCTCATCAAGGATCACAACTCTTTAGAAAATAACCTTCCTTTTTAGTCTTGTAAAGTGCCACAGTGACCTGTGATCCACTACTTGCTTTGTACCTGTGGATTTGGATTGTGCAGTCTGTCAACAACATTTAGCGTATAGCCATCTGTCTCAAAAACTTACATAGCTGTGCTTTGACCTCTAGAGTGACAGTTCTTGTAAATTTCTGAGAGGCTCTTCCTGGGTTATAATCCTCAGTTTGGGGCCAATAAAAATTTCCACTTTTTTTTTTTTTGTGTGTGTGTGTGTGTGTCTTTTTAGGGCAGCACCTACGGCATATGGAGGTTCTCAGGCTAGGGGTCGAATTGGAGCTGTAGCCACTGGACTTCACCACAGTCATAGCAACATAGGATCTGAGCCGTGTCTGCGACCTACACTACAGCTCACAGCAATGCTGGATCCTTTATCCACTGAGCGAGGACAGGGATTGAACCTGTGTCCTCATGGTTACTAGTCAGATTCCTTTCCGCTGAGCCATGATGGGAACTCCTCCACCTCTTTCTTAGACTAACTGATTTTTTTTTTTTTTTGTAGAAGCCGTGAAGGAAACCGAGATATCCAGGCTTCACATTCTCAAAGAGCCTCACATTTAGACAGTTCGGAGATCTCCAAAAGATGTTACTCATATAGCCAGACATGTACTGCCAGGATTGAAAGAAAAATATATCCCAGCAACATGGATGAACCTGGAAATTATCATACTAAGTGAAGTCAGATGGAGAAAGACAAATATATAAGATCACTAATATGGAATCTAACACAAATGACATACAACTCGGAAACACTCAAAAGATTTTAAAACCAAATTTATGGTTACCAAAGGGGAAATGTTGGGAGGAGAGGAATAAATTAGGAGGTTGGGATTGACATAGACACACTACAATATATAAAATAAATCCCACTGGGATCAGTGGTGTCTCTGTATCTCCAGGACACAGGTTTGACTCCCAGCCCGCCACAGTAGGTTAAAAAGGATCTGGTGTTGCTGCAGCTGTGGCTCTCATCTGATCCCTGGCCCGGGAACTCCGTATGCCACGGGGCAGCCAAAAAAGAAAATAAATAAATAAATAAGTACATGCATCTGTACATAAATACATACATAAAATAGACAACAAGGATCAACACTATAGCATAGGGTAAGCTACTCAATATTGTGTAATAATCCAATGGGAAAAAAATCTGAAAAGGAATGGAATATGTATATGTATAACTGATTTACTTTGTTGTACACCTGAAACTAACACAACTTTCTAAGTCAACAATACTCCAATAAAACTTATTAAAAAAAATCCGAAGTGGTTTTAAGGATGATGTTATCCATATGTGAGTATGGGAAATGGTCACAATTTTAGCTAATTATGAACTATAAAATATAGTTTTTATATTACCTTAATTTTTCATATAGTAAAATGAAAAACTTAGAAAACTGAAACTTGCAATTTAACTGTTGGAAATAAATACTATGTACAATTATATATTTTCTCTAAATTTATATTGTCGTTTCTTCATTTAAAATTTTTGTTTATTTTGGGTTATTTTATTTTATTTTATTTTATTTTTTTGGCTGTACCAGTGATATGTGGACGTTCCTGGGTCAGAGGTTGAACCCTTGCCGTGGCAGCAACCCAATCCACTGCAGTGACAACACTGGATCCTTAACCCACTGTGCCAGAAGGGAACCATTCTTCATTTTTATTTTTATTTTTGCTTTTTGCTTTTTTAGGGCCATACCTGATACATATGGAAGTTCCCAGGGGTCAAATCAGAGCTACACCTTCCAGCCTACACCACAGCCACAGCAACACGGGATCCGAGCTGCGTCTGCAACCTACATCAGCTCACGGCAACACCAGATCCCCCACCCACTGAGAGAAGCTGGGGATCGAGCCCATATCCTCATGGATACTATGTTGAGCTGGTAAACTGCTGAGCCACAATGGGAGCTCCTTCTTCATTTTTTTTTTTTGGCTTTTTAGGGCTGCACGCACAGCATATAGAGGTTGAAAAAACAAACCTGAGGAGTATTCATGAGGACGCAGTTTCGATCCCTGGCCTTGCTCAGCGAATTAAGGATCTAGCATGGCGGTGGCTGTGGGGTAGGCCTGCAGCTTCAGCTCCAATTCGACCCCTAGCCTGGGAAACTCCATATGCCCCAGGTGAGGCCCTGAAAAGACAAAAAAAAAAAAAAAAAGGAAAGAAAAATTAAAAAAAGATAAGTATCTTGGACCTTGCTCATTGTGATATTGTGATTTATAATAACAAATATGTGTTTGGTCTCCATTCCTGCTTTCTGGGGCAAAACTTCTAAAACTCTGAAAACTTTCTAAGTGATAGAGCAGTCAAGGTGTCTTTTGCTAATGAGGTGAGTTCTGGAAAGCCCTTAGAGCTGGGGGCTGGTTGTCAGGGGAACCAACCACAGGACTAGAGGATTGGAATTTCCAGTAATTTCCCCAACCCCCACCTGACTTTGGAGGAGGGGAAAGGGAATAGAGATTGAATCATTCATCAATGGCCAATGATTTAATTATGAATGATGAAACCTCCATAAAACATCCAGAAGGGTGGTGTTCAAAGAGCTCCGGGGTTGGTGAACCTGTGGAGGTGCTGAGAGAGTGACACTCTTAGAGAGCGCATGAAAACTTTCGCCCCTCCTCCATGCCTTTCTCAATGAGTCTCTTCCATCCAGCTGTCCTGAGTTATATCCTTTTATAACAGATCAGTGATCTAGTAAATCGAATGTTTCTCTGAGTCCCGTGAGCTGCTCTAGCACATTGATGGGACCCAGAGAGGGATTTGTTGGAACCTTCAGTCTATCGCTGGTTAGTCAGAGGTATAGATGACAGCCTGGACTTGCGATTGGCATCTGAAGTCAGGGGTAAGGACAGTCTTGTGAGATCTGAAGCTATTTCTGGAAATGTAGTGTCGGAATTGAGTTAATTGGGGGAGTTCCCTTGTGGTCTACTGGTTAGGACTTACTGCTTTCACTGCTGCTGCCCAGTTTGATCCCTAGTATAGGAATTAACATCCCACATCAAGCTGCTGCATACTGGAGTTCCCTTTGTGGCTCAGTGGTTAACGAATCTGACTAAGAACCATGAGGTTGCGGGTTCGATCCCTGGCCTTGCTCAGTGGGTTAAGGATCCGGCTTTGCCATGAGCTGTGGTGAAGGTTGCAGACACGGCTCAGATCCCGCGTTGCTGTGGCTGTGGCGAAGGTCGGTAGCTACAGCTCCTGTTAGACCCCTAGCCTGGGAACCTCCATATGCCGCGGGTGCAGCTCTACAAAGGGAAAAAGACCAAAAAAAAAAAAAAAAAGCTGCTGCATACTGCAGCTTAAAAAAAAAAAAAGGGAAGGTTAATTGTAGGACACCCAGCTGGTGTCAGGGAACAGCTTGTTGGTGTGGGGAATAACCTCTCCACATGATGGAAATGGGTGCAGAACCCTTACTCGTTATTAGAAAATATACTTCAAAAAAAAAAAGAAAACATACTTCAGCAATACATTGTTATCGGTGAAAAGGAGAGGATAGGAAGGAAAAGACCGGAAGACGAGAAACGTAGACGCAAAATGTAAAAAAAAAAGGAGCACAAAATAGAAGAGTTTCAGGGAGAAGTAGAAATACAGAAACAAAGCAGAGAAACACAGGCGATAAAGAGAAGGGTAGGAGCTACATGTTTATTTCTTTTTTCTTTTTTTCTTTTTAGGACCATACCCACAGTATATGGAGGTTTCCAGGCTAGGGATTAAAACAGAGCTGCAGCTGCTGGTCTACACCACAGCCACAGCATTGCGGGATCTGAGCCGTATCTGCAACCTACACCACAGCTCACTGCAACGCAGCATCCTTAACACACTGAGAAATGCCAGGGATAGAACAAGCATCCTTGTGGTTCGTTAACCACTGAGCCACAAGGGCAACTCCAGGGCTATGTGTTTAATATTATCTTTATTTCTGTATTGTTTGACTTATAACAAACACATTGGAAATTACTGTAGAATATTACAACTGTGCAATTTCCTGCTTCTTGAGTATTTTGCTGTCCAGCTGTCTACCATAGTCCAGTCTGCACATCGCAGGAAAGACAGGTACCCTCTACTCTTATGGCCTGACGACAGGAGCCTTGGAGAACCTCCAACTCTTCAAACCAAGTTTTCTTTTTTCTTTCTTTTTTTATTTTGGTCTTTTTGCCTTATCTAGGGCCACACCCGCGGCATATGGAGGTTCCCAGGCTAGGGGTCTAACAGGAGCTGTAGCCGCGGGCCTTCGCCACAGCAATGAGGGATCCGAGCCGCGTCTGCAACCTACACCACAGCTCACAGCAACGCCGGATCCCTGAGCAAGGCCAGGGATCGAACCCACAACCTCATGGTTCCTAGTTAGATTCATTAACCACTGAGCCACGACGGGAACTCCCCAAGTTTTCTTTCTCACCAAATTATACTCCAAGCTTAAATTGGCTTCTTGTGAACATTAAGATAGAGAGAAAGAGATTGACCGCCCCAAAGAGACTATCTGATTCTTTTGAGAATTACATTTGTCCTTGTAAATTGGCATCATTCTGGTTTATGCCTCTGTCCCCTGGGAGGTTGCTTAGTGATTGGATTAGTGCTGAAGAACTTGGACTCCCAGGCTTGTAAGCTGGAGAATTCCAAGGGAGGTGGACTGGTGGCAGTGGTCATGGCTTTGGCCATGGCCCACAATCTTTCTGCCTCCCTCTCTTCTGTGTCCTTCGTGCTTCACGTGCATTTATTCAGAATTATTGGATATGATCACCAAATGAAGAGTCGAGGTACAAAATAGTGGTGCTTCTTTTAGTATATTACAGACATAAAATACATTTGAAAAGTGGAACAAATTCAATTGACAGAAAATACGTTCCAGCATATAAAAATGTTCCAAAATATGAAAGTCCTTTAGAAAATATGAAATACTCACTGTTTGAAATAGTGAAAAACTTAAAAGAGCCCAAATACCCAGCTGTGGATAACTGGATAGGAGCATTTATGATGTATTCATACAATGCAGTGTTTTTTAGTCACTGAAAATAATGAAGTAGAGAAATGTATTCCATATATTAAAGAAATCTTGGGGTTTCGTTTTGGTTTGGTTTAAGGTTTTTTTTTTTTTTTTTTGGCTTTTAGGGCAGCACCTGCAGCATATGGAATTTCCCAGGCTAGGGATTGAATTGAAAGTGCAGCTGCCGGCCTACACCACAACGCAGCCAAAGCAAGTCACAGCAATGTGGGATCTGAGCCAAGTCTGTGACCTACCCCACAGCTCTGGGCAAGGCGGGGTCCTTAACCCACTGAATGAGGCCAGGGATCGAACAGACATCCTCATGGATACTAGCTGAGTTTGTAACCTGCTGAGCCACAGTAGGAACTCCTTGGGTAGGTTTTTTAAAAAAGCAAATTTCAGAGTAATGGGTATGCTGACAGAATTTTTTGTACAGTAATATTGTGGAGAATGAGGTAAGGGATTATTGGGCATTGTAATGTTTTATGCCAGACAGTTCTATAAAATTTGAAATTCTTGCAATTATCATAAAATATTTTTGTAATTAGTAATTTGTAATTTGAAGAAATTCAAATGAATTGACTACTATTTCCTATGTTAAAAGATTATATTTTAGGAGAGTTCCCTGGTGGTCTAGTGGAAGGTAGCTATGCTCGCCACTTTACCACCAACGCCACTAAGTCTAGTGGTTAGGACTTGGAACTTTCACCACTGCAGCTCGGGTTCAATCCCTTGTCTGGGAACTGAGATCACACAGCAAGCTGCTGCACACTGTGCCCCTCCAAAAAATAAAACATTGTATTAAGTTAAATTAATTAATTAATTTTTTGGTTCCACCCAAAACATGCTGAAGTTCCCAGGCCAGGGACAGGAACTGAGCCACAAGCCATGACACCAAATCCTCAACCACTAGACCCCTAGGGAACTCCTGTATTTTAAAATAGAGTATTTATTTGCCTAAAAGTATTTTAAGCATATAACATTCAAACTACACTAAAAAAATATTTAGGAGTTCTGGTTCTGGCTCAGCAGGTTAAGAACCCAACATAGTGTCTATGAGGTGAAGATGTGGGTTTGATCCCTGTTCTCCTTCAGTGGGTTAAGATCCAGGATTGTGGCATAGGTTGCAGAGCAGCTCGGATCCCAAGTTTTTGTGGTTGTGGTGTAAGCCAGCAGCTGTAGCTCTGATTTGATTCCTAGCCCAGGAAATTCCATATGCCACCTGTTTGGCCCTAAAAAGAAAAAAAAAAAAATAAGACATTTAATTTGTTATGTACAACATTAATGATTGTGTATTAGAGTGAAAGATCTTCCCCTTTTAGTATGGAGCATGGATTCAGGCCAACTAGAATAAAGGAAAACAGAACTTTCCAACTCATCAGACAAGAACTCTGAAAAGAACATAGTTATTCAAAATTTTATTAAGGGGGAGAGGGTCAGGACATCTTTAGAAAGTAGTGAGAATGGTAAAGTTTGTGTTCAGTGTCGCCATCCTCCCCTGTTCTTTTTTGTTCTTTTGTGTGTGTATGTGTGTTCATATATATATATATATATATATATATACATTTTTTTTTTTTTGGCTGCACTTGAGGCACATGAAAGTTCCCAGGCCAGGGACTGAACCCAAGACACAGCAGAGACCCAAGTCACTGTAGTGAAAACACTGGATCTTTAAGCCATTGTACCATAAGGGAACTCCCATCCTCCCTTGTTCTTAAAAATCCTGATGTTCCTTACCCAGTGACATAGGCAGCACCCCAAGAGCTCAGAATCTTATACACCAGGTCAGTCTTCTTAGGGACCACTCTGAGAACTCTGAGCAAGCACTGTGATCTCTAGTGCTTGCTTCCCACTCATCCATCAAAAGCTACTTGTTCTTTGATTTTCTCTAGCTGTGAATCAGTTAGGTAATAGGAATCAGTTGTGTACTAGGAAGACTAGGTGGATATAGATAATTATAACAACATTTACTGAGCACTTATGTTGTATTATATTTACATTATTATCTTAAGTAGCATTGTTATTGTTCCTGCTTTACAGGTAAGAAAACTGGTGCCCAGAGGCACCATACACTTAATGAGAGATGGGGTTAAGATTCAAACTCAAGGAGTTCCCTTCCTGACTCAGCGGAAGTGCATCTGACTAGCATCGAGGAGGATGCAAGTTTGATCCCTGGCCTCGTTCAGTGTGTTAAGGATCCAGCATTGCCATGGGCTGTGGTGTAGGTCGCAGATGAAGCTTGGATCTGACGTTGCATTGCGTTGCTGTGACTGTGGTGTAAGCCAGCAACTACAGCTCTGATGGGACCCCTAGCCTGGAAACCTCCATGTACTACAAGTGCAACCCTAAAAAAAAAAAAAAAAAAAGGGCAAAAAAAAGGAGAAAAGGAGAGAGACAATCAAACTCAAGGGAGTTCCCATTGTGGTGTAGTGAATTAAGGATCTGGCATTGTCTCTGTGGCACTATGGGTTCAATACCCAGACCAGTGCAGTGGGTTAAGGATCCAACATTGCCACAACTGTGGACAGCTGCAATTTAGATTTGATCCCTGGTATAGAACTTCCATATGCTGTGGGTGCAGCCTCAAAAAAAAGAAAGAAAGGAAGAAAGAAAAAAAACAGAAAAAAATAACCCAGGCTAGGGGTCAAATCAGAGCTACAGCTTCCAGCCCATATTACAGCCACAGCAATGCAGGGTCAGAGCAGCAGCTTCAACCCACACCACAGTTCCTGATAACACCGGATCCTTAACCCACTGAGCCGGGCCAGGGATCAAACCTGGGTCCTCATGGATACTAGTTAAATTTGTTTCCACTGCGCCATAATAGGAACTCCCTAAATTCAAATATTTCTGTTTTGGTAATCTGAGATATTAACTCCTAAGCTAGTGGTTATCAAAATATGGACGTTGACCAGCAGCAGCAGCATCACCTGGGAACTTATTAGAAATGCACATTCTCCATCTCTGCCTCAGACTACTGGATAAAAAACTTTGGGATCTAGCTATTTTTAAAGCTATTTTTTAAAACATCCCGCAGGTGACTTTACAGCACACTAATGTCCTAGATTATAGAGTAGAGTTGTCCAACTGAGCTTTTTGAAATGATGGAAATGTTTTCTAAGGTAGCTACTAGCCACATATTGCTATTGAGCATTTGAAATGCAGCTAGTGTGACTGAGAAAACCACATTTTCCATTTTATTTGATTTTAATTAAAATTTAAATAGCTGTATATGGTTAGTAGCTACTATGTTGGCAGGCACAGCTATTGTCTCTTTACGTCCTGGTCTATGGTTCTTTCTTAGATCATCCCTTAACTCTAAGGAGTACTGCTAATGAAGTCAGTTAGCAAAACTCATAGCAGAATGGTGATAGAAATACAATGGAATAAGTGCAGTCTTGTGTAGGACACATTATCCGGGATACTTCCTACATTGCATATGTGTAGAGTTAGTTTTTTTTTTTTTGTTTTATGACTTTTATTTTTTCCCGTATAGTTGATTTACAGTATTCTGTCAATTTCTACTGTACAGCAAAGTGACCCAGTCATTTACATATATATGTATATTCTTCTTCTCACATTATCCTCCTTCATGTTCCATCACAAGTGACTAGATATAGTTCCCTGTGCTATACAGCAGGATCTCATTGCTTATCCACTCCAAATGCAATAGTTAGCCTCTATTAACCCCAAACTCCCAATCCATTCCACTCCCTCCCCTTACTAGAGTTAGGTTTAAAAAGCATAGGTGAGAGTATTCAATCGACTTAACTTTTATATCAGTCCACACAATACTAAATGTGTGATTAGCTTGTTTACACACATTGATGAGCCTATATAGACAGTGAACAATGGTTCTGATGCACAAGTAAGATGAATCTCACAAATACTGACCCAGATATGACTTTGGCAAAGGTCATAAAAATCCTTATGGAATATATCCTTTAAAAAAAAAAAATAAAAAGCAGGAGTTACCATTGTGGCTCAGCGGGTTATAAACCCAACTAGTATCCATGAGTTCGATCACTGGCCCCTTTCAGTGGGTTAAGGATCTGACATTGTTGTGGCTGTGGCGTAGGCCAGCAGCTGCAGCTCTGATTCAACACCTGGCCTGGGAACTCCCATATGCTACAGGTGCAGCTCTAAAAAGCAAAAAAAACAAAAAACAAAAATAACATATAGGAATATATAGGTATGATAACTCATTTGCTGTGATTCAAAAGAAATTTTCTAAGGAGTTGGCTCTTTATACTATTAGGAAGCAGATAGCCTGAAATGCAATAAATGTAAAAAGAAAAAAATGTCTATAAACTTCAAGATAGTAACCTGGTTTGAAAGTGGTGGAAAAAGGAGTTCCCGTCGTGGCTCAGTGGTTAACAAATCCGACTAAGAACCATAAGGTTGCGGGTTTGATCCCTGGCCTTGCTCAGTGGGTTAAGGATCCGGCGTTGCCGTGAGCTGTGGTGTAGGTTGCAGAAGCAGCTCGGATCCCGCGTTGCTGTGGCTGTGGTGTAGGCCGGCGGCTACAGCTCCCGTTAGACCCTTAGCCTGGGAACCTCCATATGCCGTGGGTGCGGCTCTAGATAAAAGCCAAAAAGACATAAAAAAAAAAAAGAAAGTGGTGGAAAAGCAGAAAGGTAATGTGGTCTTGTCCTATTATAGACCAAAGGGTAAGGTAGAGAAAAAAAATGTCAGTGCTTGAACTTATTTACCACTGTCCAAAGGAGGGAGAAATTCCAGTTATGGGGGACACAAACATTCTTGATATTGCAGTGAAACAGATACCATGAATATTAAATCCTCTTTGCTTACCTTGGGAAGTTCATTAGCAGGAGCCAGGGGTCATTTCCAACAAACATTTACGGACTTCTTATGGTTCAGCACTGATGAGAATTTAATGATGAGCACAGCTGTGTTCCTTAGAGAGGCATGATGGGAACTGTGCTTTAGGAAAATTACCCTGGTAAGGAGTGACTGTGGGATTCTCTCCTAGGGACTGTGAAGACCAGAATAAAGTGGTTGCTGGTGGGAATGGAAAGTCTAGGAAGGTTACATGAAGCACTGCTGAGGTAGAATCCCATGGGAACTTATTTGATATTAGGGAATTCAAATTTGTTATAAAAGTGAGGTGTAGATAAGGATACTGGGAAGATGGTGGCATTATTAACACCATATTTGAACCTGAGAGAATGAGGAGGGGGGATGTGTCATGGATTAAGTCATGGATTAAAGGATTGCATCACTTAGTAACTGTTGATAGATGTTATTTCCTGCTATGACCCACCTGGCAGAAAATAAATCCCATGGTACATAATCAAGTATCTATCAGGCTTTTGCTAAGATTCTGAAGGCAACATAGAGTATAGAACCACAATATATCTGCCTTTGTTAAAGAGCCTGGAATTGCAAAGTGTGGAGTTCATGTAGTGGTCCAAAGTATAACCAGCTTGATAAAATGCTCTAGTTAATTATCTGGCAAACAGCTTCACCCCATTTAATTCCTCCCTCCTTGACTTTTACAGATCTTGCATGGCTCTTATTCTTTAGTGTAATGATTTGCTAGATTAGGATTTCCTTAATTAAAAGGGCCATGTCTTATTTAACTTTGTATTGCCAGCCTTCGTCTAAGAGCTTATCCCACAAATATTGGCCTAAGTAATAAGTAAATGAATGGATAAGCAAACAAATTTTCCAGGACTTGGTTTAGACCTTCTCATTGTTGCTGAGGTTAAGTTTGGGTTTCTGGCTACAGGAATCCTGATAGTGCCTCAAACTGCTCCACTAGTTGGGATCTACTGATAGTCGATATGTGTGGCTAGTCAGGGTTTTGGTTGACAAGTAGTGGTGATGAACTTGGGGGAGGGTATCATGGTGACAGGTGTAAGGAAAACAGAATAGAAGACATCAAAATTGGTAAATTTATTTTTAGTGCCCTTCTACTTCCCCTTAAACTTCTTTTTTTTTTGGTCTTTTTAGGGCCTCGCCCATAGTATATGGAGGTTCCCAGGCTAGGGGTCCATTCAGAGCTTTAGCTGCTGGCCTATACCACAGCCATAGCAACACAGGCTCTGAGCCATGTCTGTGACCTACACCACATCTCACGGTAATGCCAAATCCTTAACCCACCGAGCAAGGCCAGGGATCAAACCCGCATGCTCATGGTTCCTAGTCGGATTTGTTAACCACTGAGCCACGACAGGAACTCCAATATTTAATATTTTAAAGCAAGACTTTTTATCAGTGGTTATAATACAGACCAGTATCTGTTTTGGATTTGATGATGATTAAAAAGCAGATTTAGGACTTCCTGGTGTGGCACAATGGGATTCGTAGCATCTCTGGAGTAATGGACACAGGTTTGATCCCTGGCCTGGCACAGTGGGTTAAGATCTGGCATTGGTGCTCACTTCAGCAGCACATATACTAAAATTGGAACAATACAAAGAAATTAGCATGGTCCCTGGGCAAGGATGACACACAAATTCATGAAGCGTTCTGTATTTTTATGATATCACTTATATGTAGAATATAAAATATGGCAAATGATCCTGTCTACAAAACAGAGACAGATAATGGCCATGGAGAGCAGACTTATGATTACCAGAGGGGAAGGGAGAGGAGGTGGGATGAACAAGGAGTTTAGGGTTGGTGGATACAAACTGTTATATTTGGAATGGATGGGCAATGAGGTCTTACTGTACAGCACAGGGAACTGTGTATGACTGGGTCTCTATTGTACAACAGAAATTGAAGAAATATTGTAAATCAACTGTACTTTAATAAAAAAATTAATAAATTAAAAAATTTTTAAAAAAAGAGGATCTGGGAGTTCCTATCGTGGCTCCATGTATCCATGAACCCGACCAGTATCCATGGGGACTCAGGTTCGATCCCTGACCTCGCTCAGTGGGTTAAGGATCCGGGAGGTGTGGTGTAGGTCACAGACATGGCTCAGAGCCTGTGTTGCTGTGGCTGTGGCTGTGGCATAGGCCAGCAGCTGTAGCTCTGATTCCACCCCTAGCCTGGGAACCTCCATATGCCGTGGGTGCAGCCCTAAAAAGCAAAAAAAACAATTCAAGGTAAGTTGTTATTGTCCCAATATTCTATTCAGAATCTTTCTTACATTGTTTATCCACCATGTGACCTTGGGCAAAGTAATTATCAGGTTACTTGTCTGTTAAATGGCAGTAATAATACTATCAACCTCAGAGTCCTTATGAGGATTAAAAATATAATGAATGTAAATCTCTTTACATAGGGTCTGATACATAGTAATCACTCAATTAACACTAGTTATTTTCATATAAACAATTGTTTTTCTTTCCTATTCTTCTAGTGAATCAGGAGTTACTTTCTTCTCAGCTTGAGCATTTGTAGAAGAGATATTAACCAATAGTAAGGATGTTGTCTAAATAATAAATTTTAAAGCAACGATCTTGGAGTTCCCATTGTGTAAAGAACCCGACTAGTGGAGTTTCTGCTGTGGTACAACAGGATCACAGCATCCTGGGAATGCTGAGACTCAGGTTCTATGCCCAGCCCAGCACAGTGGGTTAAAGATCCGGTGTTGTGGCAGCTGCGGCTTAGGTTGGGACTGCGGCTACGATCCGATTCCCAGCCTGGGAACTCCATATGCCCTGGAATGGGAAAAAAAAAAAAAAAAAAAAAAAAGGAGAACTCAACTAGTATCCATTAGGATAAGGATTCAGGTTTGATTCCCGGCCTCCTTCAGTGGGTTAAGGATCTGGTGTTACTACAAGCTGTGGCATAGTTCAAAGATGTGGCTTGTGTTGCTGTGGCTGTGGTGTAGGCTAGCAGTTGCAGCTACAGTTTGATGCCTGGCCTGGGAACTTCCATATGCCACAGGTGTGGCCCTATTAAAATAATAATAATAATAATGATCTCTATGGGTATAGTTGATTTATAAGCTTAGATTATTTAAATATATAACATTTGTTAATGATATTAAAAATATATTTCTTTTTTCTTTTTTTTTTTGCTTTTTTTAGGGTCCCACCCACGGCATATGGAGCTTCCCCAGCAAGGGGTCTAATCAGAGCTACAGCTACCGGCCTATACCATAGCCACAGCAATGCCAGATCCTTAACCCACTGAGCAAGTCCAGGAAACGAACCCACAACCTCATGGTTCCTAGTCGGATTCGTTTTCACTGTGCCATGAGGGGATCTCTGGCATTAAAATATTTTAATGGGTTTGGGGCTTGGGAAAATGATTTTAAAATTGTCTTTCATCATTCATTGATGCTACTACAGAGTGACTTGCTCTTAGTTCGCATAAATAGTCTATGTTCATTCTTCAGGAAAGATAAACATCTGCTAAAGTTCTTCAAGGGACCTAGCTGAATTTGGAACTAACCTATAATCCCAGTTGGTTTAGTCAGCTTCAGAACTGTCTTACGCTTACAGATGGGATGACAGTCCTGCAACTGTGACGGTTTTAGTACCATGGGAGGAGATCTAGAGGGGGCTGGGAGGCGAATGCAGATGACTCCCAAGTACTTTGTGGACAAAGGAGTAAGAGCTAAGAAAAAGTAGCAAGTTTCTTGGGAAACGTTTCAATATTGTTATTTATACAGGGAGGCAGAGAGCAATACAGCTGGAGAATTAAAGATGAACACACAGATGGGTAAGACTCTGTTTTGCCGACTGGATAACATCTGGCACATTAGAGTCAAGTTAAATACCTAACAAGCTAAACAAAAGTTCAAGCAGGGGATGATCTCTTCATCTTTCACAGGAATATAACAGTCAAAAATAAGTCATGCTATATGCAAATGCCAGAAATACAGTTAAAGAAAAAAAATCCTTTAAATGTCTGTGGAGTACCCAGCTGGAATTAAAACATTCAAGAATATGAGAAGAAGGTAGTTTATAAAAAATCTAAATGGTATATTAACTCTGGAAGTGGATTACAATATAAAATACTGTAAATTTGTCTTCCTCCTAAAAGACTGTGGTTTATCGGGTTATCAGCCATGCTTACAAAGCAAAGCATACACAATTTTTTTCATAAACAAAATATATATCGGTAACTAGTTACAGATTTGTAACTATAATAAATCTTTCTCAAAGAAAAATTTTATGACTGCGCCTCTGGCGTATGGAAGTTCTTGGGCCAGAGATTGAATCCCAGCCACAGCTGCAACCTACTCCAGATTCTTTGACCCACTGTACTGGGCCAGGGATCAAACCCATACTTCAGCAGTGATCTGAGCAGTGAACTTTTTGTTTGTTTTTGTTTATTTGAGGGAGCACACCCACAGCACATGGAAGTTCCCAGGCTAGGGGTTAAATTGGAACTGCAGCTGCTGGTTTATACCATAGCCACAGCAACACCAGATCCGAGCCACATCTGCAAAGTGCACCACAGAGCATGGCAACACTGGATCCTTAACCCACTGAGTGAGACCAGGGATCAAACCCACATCGTCAGGGTTACTAGTAGGTTCATTATTGCTGAGCCACAACAGGAACTCCCTGTAGTTGGATTGTTAATCCACTCTGCCACAGTGGGAACTCCTAATAAAACTTTTCGTTCAGTAAAATTTACTTGTAAAATGCTGTGTGAGTTGTCAATATTATTAAGATGACTTTCTTGCCAAGATTTCTCTTCTTGATCCTCTCTGTATTTTACATCACCATGGCCTAGGATATCATTTTGCGACAGTGAATCCAATTTGAGTTTTAGTCACAGTGACAGAAATTAAAATGGCATCAAAGATTCAATCTCTTTTTCGTTCCTCTACTTTGGGGAAAAAAATATTCCTCAGGTTTGCAATTCTGCTTCCATAATTTGATGTTTCATTATTGAGGAACTGTAATTTTTCAAATCTTCTGAAAAGCAATATTGTATTAAAAAGTTTCTTTTGTCTTTCTGATGCATTAAAGGTAAAGATTCATAATCTTTTATTCCAGTTACCACAACTGGATGAGATGGTTACAGCAAATCCACACCATTTTTCAGAAAGGTAGTCAGCAATATTTATTGAGCACACACTATGTCTCAGATAGAATTCTAGGTGCTAGGTATAAAACTTCGAGAAGACAGACAAGGACCCCAAGCATAGGAAGCTTCATTTTAGGGAAGGGAGAGACAAAAAATAAGACAAACTGTTTCAGACAGTGCTCAGTGCTGGGGGAAAATAGCATAGGGTGTGGACTTCCCATTGTGGCTCAGAGTGTTACGAACCTGACTACTAACCATGAGGATGTGGGTTATATCCCTGGCCTCGCTTAGTGGGTTAAGGATCCCATGTTGCCATGAGCTGTGGTGTACATTGCAGATGCAACTAGGATCTGGCATTACTGTGGCTGTGGTGGAGGCAGACAGCTGCAGCTCTGATTAAACCCCTAGCCTGGGAACTTCCATATGCCTAGGGTGAGGCCCTAAAAAAAGAAATCATGTAGAGTGATGTGATAGAGAGTATCTGGGTGACTATTTCAGGTTGAGCAGTCAAGCAAAGTTTCTCCGAAAAGAAAACATATACACTTAAGAATTAAACAACAAGGAGCCAGTTATTTCAAGAGCTGAGGCAAGACCATTCTAAGCAGAGGACAAAGCTAGGACTAAGAACCTAGGACAGAAATAAACTTGATAAGGGACAAAGCTTGGAAAATATAATGCACCTGTAATTGTTACCTATTGTCTTACCTATGCTTAAGATGATAGTACTAATATAATAGAGAAACTAGGCTTTAGAGTAATTAAATTCAAAGTCCAAGAGTGCTGGTAATGATTGCAATATGACTGCAAGAATAAGCAAGGCTAGGAGTTCCCGTTGTTGGCACAGCGGAAACAAACCTGAATAGCACCCATGAGGTTGCAGGTTCTATCCCTGACCTTGCTTAGTGGGTTAAGGATCCAGCATTTCCGTGAGCTGTGGTGTAGGTCAAGGACATGGCTTGGATCCCGAATTGCTGGGGCTGTGGCATAGGCCGGCAGCTGTAACTCCAATTTGACCCCTAGCCTGGGAACTTCCATATGCCTCGGATGCGGCCCTAAAAAAGAAAAAAAAAAAAGGTAAGGCCAGTTGACAAAGGCCCAGATGTTATAGAATGAACGTAATGCCTTAATGCCTTAATTCCTGAATTAATTCTGATTTTTCTTGGCCTGGACTCAAAGCCAACATAAGAACACCATCCAAATGGATTCAAAGAGTAGAATATTTTTTCACTGATTGAACAGTAGGAAGAAGGCAGATTTTAACATCACCATTGCAAATGCCAACGGCTCGTAACAGCTCCCTTCTATTTTTAAACACTTCTTGGGAAAAGTTCTGCAAAACTATTTCATATCTCTTAGTTCCCTTGCCCTATTGTAAGAAGATAAGGTAAGGGGTATCTGGGAAAAGAGAGCCAGGTATGGCTTTCTTTCTTTCTTTTTTGTCTTTTTGCCTTTTCTAGGGCCGCACCCGCAGCATATGGAGGTTCCCAGGCTAGGGGTCTAATAGGAGCTGTAGCCGCCGGCCTTCGCCACAGCCACAGCAACGCAGGATCCAAGCCGCGTCTGCAACCTACACCAGAGCTCATGGCAACGCCGGATCCTTAACCCACTTAGCAATGCCAGGGATCGAACCCACCACCTCATGGTTCCTAGTCGGACTCGTTAACCACTGAGCCACAACGGGAACTCCCCAGGTGTGGCTTTCTTGGCAGAAGAGAAACTAGTTTTGGTTTGTGCTATTTTGTGATCTAAGCCTGGCCACAGTGCTTTCCCTTGAGTAGGTCTCGGTAATTAATGATTTTAAGAGAATGTAGGCACAAAGAAAAAACAGTCAAAGAACAGAGTCCTAGTTCCCCCTCAAGGGATATACATAACAATCTGATTCAACCTCTGAGTTCTGCAGGACCTGGGCCTCCACCCAGCTGGAGGATGGGAACTACGTGCCCAGACTCCAGACTGGTCAGAACCTAAGGGATGATGATGCTGAACTTTTTTGACCCTCATGGCTTCAACCTGCTAAATCTTGGACTCTGGCAAACTTTGGCCCAATTCTATGCTTAATGCTCTTCTGCTCAAGCCCTTTCATGAATATGCATGAACTCTTAGCTTAAAACTCCCTCGATTTTGCTGTTGGGGGAGACACTACTTTGAGAAAGATCCCTGATAGTCTCTTCACTTCCCTTGATGGTCTCTTCAAGTAATAAAAGCTCTCTCGTCTGATCTTTGCCTTGGTTGTGTCTTTTGGCACAGCAAGAGGTGAACTCGGTTTTTTGGATAAGAGCTTCGGTCAGTAAAAAATTCATATTATCATTAGTAAGGGAAATGTGTCTTAAATTTCCATTCCCCTTCCAATGTAATTATTTTAGACTAGTTTTTAAAATGTATATAGGGCTTTCTTTTTCTTTATTATTATTATTATTATTATTATTATTATTATTATTATTAGGCTTTTTAGAGCCACACCCATGGCAGATGGAGGTTCCCAGGCTAGGGGTGGAATCAGAACTATAGCTGCTGGCCTAAGCCACAGCAACTTCAGGTTCTAGATGCATCTGCAAACTACACCACAGCTCATGGCAAAACCAGATCATCAACCCACTGAGCAAGGCCAGGGATTGAACCTGCATCCTCATGGATACTGGTTGGATTCATTTCTGCTGCGCCACAACGGGAACTCCCTTGTATGTATGTATGTATGTATGTATGTATGTATGTATTTACTTTTTCTTTCTTTTCTGGCTGCCCTGCGGCATCTGGAGTTCCTGGGCCAGGGATCAAATCCAATCCTGAGCTGTGACCTATCCTACAGATGTGGCAACACTGGATCTTTAACCCACTGTGCCACGCAGGGGATTGAACCCTCTGTCCCTGCTGCTGAAGAGACATTGTCCATCCCAATGCACCACAGTGCGAACTCCAAGAGTAGTTTCAAATGAATTTCACATTTTCCTGAAGTTATCATTGTAGTCTGATGTTTCATAGGCAGTTTCAATGCTTTTGCTAGCAAGTTGTAAAGCAGCAGATTTAAATAACTACTTGCTGAAGCTCAAAGTTTAGAAAACCTAAAGAGAACATAACGTTGTCTTGGTAGTTTTCCTCTTATGTAATGACCCTTTATTTTTTAATTTTTTTGTCTTTTTAGGGCCGCAACCACAGGATATGGAGCTTCCCAGGATGGGGGTCGAATTAGAGTTGTAGCCGCTGGCCTACATAAAATCCACACCAATGCGGGATTCAAGCCACGTCTGCGAGCTAAACCACAGCTCACTGTAATGACAGACCCTTTACTCACCAAGCGAGGACAGGGTTCGAACCTGCGTCCTCATGAATGCTAGTCAGATTCGTTTCGCCTGAACCATGACGGGAACTCCAGCAATGACCCTTTAAAGGTGATTGAAGCTAAACTTTTTTCAGTACTACATTGAAGCGCAGAGGCTAAATCGTTGTGAGAAAATTTGCCGTGTCCCTTTCCCTTATACTCATCTTGCCCCAACAAGAAAAACTTTTTTTTTTTTTTTTTATCTAGGGCCGCACCCGCAGCATATGGAGATTCCCAGGCTAGGGGTCTAATCTGAGCCTACACCAAAGCCACAGCAACGCGGGATCCGAGCTACGTCTGCAACCTACACCGCAGCTCACGGCAATGCCGGATTCTTAACCCACTGAGCAAGGCCAGGGATCGAAACCGCAACCTCATGGTTCCTAGTCGGATTCGTTTACCACTGAGCCACGACGGGAACTCCCCAACAAGAAAAGTTTACTGTGTAAAGAAATCACTTTATTAAAGAAGAGAGAGATGTAACAGACCATTTGCTGCAATTTTGGGATCATGGGACCTGAATAGCTCCAAAAGCTAGTCACGCAAGGGAATTAAAAGGGCTGGCAGGCCATGCCCAGGGGGCTCACTGCTGGGCTGGGTGGGATTTGGGAGGAACCAACTCCACAGAGGTGCACAATTAGAGTCTCCCCTTGGTATCTGCAGGATCCCTGGTTTCACGAACCCCCCTGTGTATACCAAAATCCTCAGATGCGCAAGCCCCTTACATAGAGGGCGGAGCAAAAAGAATTTGGTCAGCATTCCTATCCTTGAATTTCGCATCCGAGGATTCAAGCAACCGCAGATCATGGGTCGAATCACCAGTCTCTTGGTAGAATCTGCGGATGAGAAACCCAGGGATAAGGACGGCTGGCTGTTTGTAGTTTGATGTAAAAGCTCCTCCTGAATGTAAGACGGCTTGAACTTTTGAAAAGCATAGTGTGGACTTCATTCTTGGCCTTCCATGTGAAGGGAATTAGGCATTTTAGACTCAGGATCACTTTTTAAGAACATTGTGGGTTTTGTAACTTGTTCAAGAGTGTTCTTTGTGACAGCCTGTGTCCCAGTAGAGAAAGCAGTTAATATTTAACATTAAAGCCCGCGTGTCTGTCTTCAGGGCCAGCCAGAGGGCTCTCCTCAGTGCAAACAGCTGAAAATCTCCAAGGAGAGAAGAACTTTTGCTAGTGACCAGAGAAAGGAAAACAAGGTGAGCCCCTGGGGACGGCTGGGAGGGAGATAAAGATGGAGCAGAGAAAATCAGTTGAGCATGAAAAACAGCTGCTGGCCACTCACCACGACTTTAACGCAGTGATTTTCAATCTTTGGAAGATGAGTGGTTTCTAGAGTTCTCGACACCCTGGTTGCACCCCAGACCCCTCTTTGGAAGGATTTTTATATATTTATTTTTATATTATTTTCAGTATTTTTATAGCTCCTCCGGTGATTCCAGAATACAGTAAGGTTGAGACCCCTGGCCGAGGAAGCAGTTTTCAAACTAACGTGCTTGTGAATCACCTGGGGGAGCTTATTAAAATGCAGGTTCTGATCAACTATGTGTGGGTCAGGGCCTGACGGGACAGGCATTTCCAGGAGTTACCAGTGCTGGGAGGGGGCAGAGGGGCAGGGCAGCACAAGCCCTTGGATATCAACCCTGGACACCAGCTGATTCAGCTTCATTCCCTGGCCTGGAAACTTCTGCATGCTACAGGTGCTGCCAAAAAATGAAAGAAACACTCACCTTGGCGTACAGGTAATAAGCAAGGAAGGCATGTCTGATTAGATTGGAAGGTACAGATTCTCCAGTGGTTTTTATATTTTGATTTCTAGTCAGTCTTCTCTCAGTTACTCTTAATTAAGTGCTCAGTTGTATTTAATTCACTTGAGTTTGTGCTCTTAACGCTGTGGTTTTGTGGACTGTCCGGGTGTATTTTTAGACTGAAGTGGTAACAGATAACATGTTTGTATTTTAACAAAATTCAGTCTGTTCAAAAGATAAAAAATCGAGTTCCCTTTGTGGCACAGCGGAATTCACTTGGACTAGTATGCATGAGGATGCGGGTTCCATCTCTGGTCTTGCGCAGTGGGTCGGAGTTTCCAGAGTCGCCCTGAGCTGTGGTGTAGGTTGCATAGGTGGCTTGGACCTAGTGTCGTTGTGGCTGTGGTGTAGGCGGGCAGCTGCAGCTCCAATTCAACCCCTAGTCCGTATGTCGCTAATGTGGCCCTAAAAAGCAAAAAAAAGAGAGAAAGAAAGAAAATCAAGCACCTTTTCACCCCTGACCTGACGTTTGTTCAAAAAGGATGATGAAAGAGGAGTTCCCATTGTGGCTCAGCAGCTTAAGGACCCAACTAGTATCCATAACGATGCGGGTTCCATCCCTGGCCTCGCTCAGTGGGTTAAGGATCCCGCATTGCTGCAAACTGCTAGCTGTGGCATAGTTTGCAGATGCGGCTTGGACCTGGCATTGTTGTGGCTGTGGGATAGGCCGGTGGCTGCACCTCTGATTCACCTCGTAGCCTGGGAACCTCCATATGTCGCGGGTGCAGCCCTAAAAAGACAAAAAAAAAAGATTAAAGACGACAATTTAGGTGATACAAATACACTTTAACACTTCATGAAGAAGGCAGTGTCTGTTCCTAAGGGTTCAGAGAATTGTGAAGTGGGGCGGAAGGTGGGAAACTTTTATAGGAAAAGAATAAGGAGCAAGAAAGTAAGTAAATCAGAGTTGGTTTGGTGTTTGGGGATTGGCTGATTGGATATACTGCGTTTCTGGTCAAGCAGAGCATTTACAGGGACACAAATATTATCTAAGTTTTGGTTTGCTGACATGGTACCAGGGTTCCGTCTTGGGCCTAGAAACTTATTTCCACACCTTAATCCCTAATTCCTCCTCAAGAGACCACCACTGTTGTCAGTTTTTTCTGTACCCTATAAAAATATTCTGTGCAGCATCTGTGCTTCAGTTTATTAATCTGCAAAATGGGGTAACAGTAGTTTCTGCCTTATCAGATCATATGAGGATTAAATGCATTAACACACGTAAAAGCACTTACTAAGGGTCTTAGGTATATACCATCAATTTTATGATTTTTAAAAATTATTATGCATCTACGAGTATGAAGATTGTATATCAGTGCTATCCAAATAGAAGTATAAAATGATCCACATAAGTAATTTTAATTTTCTAGTACTCACATTAAAGAAATCGGGAGAAACAGATGGAATGGTTTTAGTAATATATTTACCTGACTATATGCCAAATAATATTTCAACATGGAATCAATGTAAACATATTTTAATGTGATAGTCTGTAATCTTTTTTGGTATTAATTATTTGAAATTGGTATGCATTTCGTGCTTATAGAACCCCTCAACTGGGACCAGCCCCAGTTCAAGTGCACATATGTGGCTGGTATCTACTGTATTGGACAAAGCAGGTCTCTACAGATTAATCTATAAACTTGTCAATTTTTTCAACTTATCTATTTTTTACTCTATTCAAATATCATTCCTTGTTCACTTGGACATTGTAAAATATTAATATTTTGGAGAATTTGGAGGAAAGCAAATAGTATTTAAACTAATGTGGTTTTATTTATTTATTTATTTTTTCTTTTTAGGGCCTTACAGCATATGGAAGTTCCCAGGTTAGGGGTCAAATTGGAGCTGTAGCTGCTGGTCTATGCCACAGCAACACAGGGTCAGAGCCACATGTTGGACCTACACCACAGCTGCATAGCTCCACAGCTCATGGCAACGCTGGATCCTTAACCCACTGAGTGAGGCCAGGGATCGAACCCGCATCCTCATGGATAATAATAGGGTTTGTAACCCCCTGAGCCACAAAGGACCTCCCTAATGTGGTTTTAAAGTTTCAGATGCCCACAACAAAAATTGATTTCTCGGAGTTCCTGTCGTGGCACAGTGATTAAGGAATCTGACTAGGAACCATGAGGTTACGGGTTCGATCCCTGGCCTCGCTCAATGGGTTAAGGATCCGGCATTGCTGTGAGCTGTGGTCTAGGTCACAGATACGACTTGGATCTGGTGCTGCCATGGCTCTGGCGTAGGTTGGCAGCTACAGCTCCAGTTAGACCCCTAGCCTGGGAACCTCTCCACATGCTGCGGGTGTGGCCCTAAAATGACAAAAGACCAAAAAAAAATTTCATTTCTCAAATGCATAATACAATGTAAAGAATAAGAACTTTTCATTATTTTTAGGAAAAGACTAAATTCCTTTCTCTAGGGCCTGGTCTGCTTGGCCTGTCCCTGCTGGTTTTGTACCAGCCTTGCTCAGGGCTGCATAGGAGTTCTTCCCTTGGGAACCTTCTCAACTTTGCCTGGGTTGCTTCTTCCGAATGACTGCCAACATGCAGACACACTCCCTCCTTGCCTAGTGAGTAAGGTAACAACCACTTTAAAGGGAAAACATCTATCTTTTTGTGTCCAACTATTGATTTAAATTATTTTATTAGAATATATAATAGTGCAAACAGTTCCCATAGTGGCTCAGCAGAAACGAATCTGACTAGTAACCACGAGGCTGCGGGTTTGATCCCTGGCCCCTCTCAGTGGGTTAAGGATCCGGCATTGCCATGAGCTGTGGTGTAGGTCACAGACGTGGCTTGGATCCTGTGTTGCTGTGGCTGTGGCGTAGGCCGGCAGCTGTAGCTCGGATTGGATCCCTAGCCTGGGAACTTCCATAGACCTCGGGTTTGGCCCAAAAAAGCAAAAGCAAAACAAAAAAAACAAAAAAAAAAACAAAACCCAAAAAACAAAACAATATATAATAGTACAAACATAAAATTGTAACTCTTTATGTTGACAGTTGATATATATCACATCTAAAATAATGTTAACTAGGAGTTCCCTTCGTGGCTCAGTGGTTAACGAATCTGACTAAGAACCATGAGGTTGCGGTTTCGATCCCTGGCCTTGCTCAGTGGGTTAAGGATCTGGCGTTGCCGTGAGGGTTGAAGGTTGCAGATGCGGCTCGAATCCCGCATTGCTGTGGCTGTGGCGAAGGCTGGCAGCTACAGCTCCTGTTAGACCCCTAGCCTGGGAACCTCCATATGCCGCGGGTGCGGCTCTACATAAAAGGCAAAAAAAAAAGTTAACTAAAAAGAAATTTTGTGATTACTGAAAACTAATAAAAAGTAATTCTTCCTCCCACCCATTGTTTCAGCCTTGCAGTTCCCTTTCCTGAAGGGAAGATATGTAAATACATATATATATATATATAGAGAGAGAGAGAGAGAGAGAGAGAGAGGGAGAGAGAGAGAGAGAGGGGGAGAGAGAGAGTATATATAGGTTATTTATTCATTCCTTGTTTATTTTTTACACAGATCTGGTGCATTCCCTTCCTCCCTCCCTCCCTGCCCCCCTTCCTTCCTTTCCTTTTTCTTTTCTTCCTTGGACTGTACCTTCAGCATATGGAAGTTCTCAGGCTAGGGACTGAATCATAGCTGCAGCTGCCGGATCCAAGACATACGTACAACCTACACTGCAGCTTGCAGTAATGCTGGATCCCTGACCCACTGAGCAATGTCGGGGATCCAACCCACTGAACCACGGTGGGAACTCCTGCATTCTTTTTCAAATAGCAGTTGACATTACTAACTTATTGGGGTAGATGATGTTTTCTTGACATCCTGTTTGCATAGCACCTGAACCTGACTCCCGTGGTCCCAGTTCAGCATGACCAGTGCACAGTTGCTGTGTGATGACACACTTCACCCTCCACTGCCCCCTGTGCGAACTGCCATGAAGCTATCATTCTTGCAGTGTTCAATGTGTTCAGGGTGCGCATTTGATCTTCACTTGACTGGAATGCAACATAGACATATTAAGTCAGTTTCTGTTCTTTTTCTATTAGCCTGAGACAATTGGAGTAGTAGTACTTGTGGCCAACTCAATCAAAACACACATGTTCAAACGGGCTTTTGAATCTTTGGGCAGAACTCACTCATTAAAAAAAAAAAAAGCAGAAACTGTTTTTGTTAACCTTTAAGGTTGTCATCAAAATTAAAACAAAATTAAAAGAACCGATGGGCCCAAGAATATCTTAGGTTGAGAAACATAAGCCTAATTAGTTCTATACATATATGTTATTCAGCTCAAATCAGATTTATGTGACAACCCTCAACTCCCCCCAAACTAAGCCAGGTTCCCCAATTATATATCTATATCTATATCTATATCTATATCTATATCCCACCAGGGTCTCCTTTAATATAATCAGAGTTAAGCAGTTCATTTTATGAGCATATGTTTGATACTGTCTTTTCCATTACAATGCAAGCTCTGGTTTAATTATTATGTATCTCCAGTGCCTAGCACAATGCTTTTCACATGAATGGCATTTAACAGATAGCTTTGAGTGATTAAGTAAAGCAGCTATAAGTCAAGTACTTGTATTTACCTCTGTCTGTGTAAGCTTGACCAGTAATTTAGTGTCGTTAGGTCTGAATCTCCATATTTCATAAAGTGAGACAAGTAAAATAGAATTCCCAGATTTGACATCAATAGGAAAAATCTTCTACATAATATGGTATGTGGAGTTCCACCTGTAGCCACTCTAATTTATTAGTTCTTGGGAAAGCCTAAATAGCCTATTTTATTTTATTTTTTTTAATTTTAGGGCCACACATGTGGCACATGGAAGTTCCCAGGCTAGAGGTCAAATGAGAGCTGCAGCTGCCAGCCTGTGCTATAAGCACCGCAATGCCAGATTTGAGCTGCATCTGCGACCTAGGCAGCAGCTTGAAGCAACGCCAGATCCTTCACCCACTGAGCAAGGCCAGGGGTAGAACCCGCATCCTCACAGATACTATGTTCTTAACCCACTGAGCCACAGCAGGAACTCCTAGATAACCTGTTTTAAAGGCTCTAGAGGAGTTCCCGTTGTGGCTCAGAGGTAACGAACCTGACTAGTATCCGTGAGGATGCAGTGTGATCCTCAGTGGGTTAAGGATGTTGTATTGCTGTGAGCTGTGGTGTAGGTCATAGACGTGGCTTGGATCCCGAGTTGCTGTGGCCGTGGTGTAGGCTGGCAGCTGCAGCTCCAATTCAGCCCCTAGCCTGGGAACTTCTATATACTGAGGGTGTGGCCTTATAAGCAAAAAAAAAAAAAAGTCCAAAAAAACCCCAAAACTCTAGAGGTTGCAGTTTCAGCACGGCTTGGAAATCCTGAGTTAGTTCTAACAGCCTATAATTCTTTGTGTATACTAGTCCTTGGCTTGAATTCAGCATATAGTGATTGAGGGCCCAATATATGCTAAATATTACTAGCACTGGGTCTAGTAAGATGAGGAATATTTAAATTTTCTGACATTGAGGCCTTGTTGGCTGAGAGATGCATAGGTGATTTAACAGCCTTTTAAACACATTGGTAGCACAGGATGGGAAAAAGGCAGACCAAAGTCCTTCTTTTTCTGGAGTTTAGGGAAAAAGAGATTGGACTTGAGTTGATCACGGAAGTTTGGGTAGGAATTAACAAAGAAGGGAAGGTGTATAAACAGAAGGGATAGAATGTACAAAAGTCAAGCAACATGAGAAAGTCTAATTTACTAGGCTCCTATAAATGATTCCCAAAGTTGTAGCACAGCCAGAGGTGGTAGTTTTTAGGGAAAGTCTGGAGAAGAAGCTATTATCCCAACTCAGAGGGTGAGAGCAAGGATTTTTGAACCAGAAAATTTGGTTTAAATCTTTTTTTTTTAGTTCAAATTTGTTTTTTAATTTTTGGTTTAAATCTTGATTTTGTCACTCTCTGTCTCCCTGTGGCTAAAGAAAATTAATTTGTATACACTCAGTTTCCTTATCTGTAAAGTGGGGATGATGATACCTATCTTTTTTTTTTTTTTTTGTCTTTTTGCCTTTTCTAGGGCCGCACTCGCAGCATATGGAGGTTCCAGGTTCCAGGTTACGGGTCTAATCGGAGCTGTAGCTGCCAGCCTATGCCACAGCCACAGCAACACGGGATCCAAGCCGCATCTGCAACCTACATCACAGCTCACGACAACGCCGGATCCTTAACCCACTGAGCAAGGCCAGGGATCAAACCCGCAACCTCACGGTTCTTAGTCGGATTTGTTAACCACTGAGCCACGACGGGAACTCCAATAATACCTGTCTTATAAGATTACTATAAAGGTTAAATGAGGTAAAATGAGGGAATGTATGTACAACTTTTAACATAGTGCCTGGTACCGTAGGTATGGCTCTAAAAAGCAAAAATAAATAAGCAAACAAAGAACCCTAGTGCCTGGTAGATTTAACCAAAGGAATATTCCCAAGAGGGCAAGTTCATTGCAGTTTTGCCTTTTGTTTCATCAGCTTTAATGACTCTACAGTACTGGTATTATATTTAAACCTTTTTTATTTTTCATTATATTTTTTGTCTTTTTAGGGCTGTACCCCTGGCATATGGAAGTTCCCAGGCTAGGGGTTGAATTGGAGCTGCAGCTGCTGGCCTATACCACTGCCACAGTACACTGGATCCTTAACCCACTGAGTGAGGCCAGGGGTCAAACCTGCGTCCTCATGGCTACTAGTTGGATTCACTACCGCTGAGCCACGAAGGAACTCCCCAATGTCCTAGTTTTATTTCTGGTCACTTTTTAGTGAAAGAGGGAAACATTTGCCTTTAACAGTCAATGGACTTCAATTTCCTTCAGGATTTTTCTTTTGAAAAACAACCTATGTGTGTTCAATATACTACAGATTTCTTTTTCTTTTCTTTTCTTTTTTGGTTGTGGGGGAAGAGAACTCACTTGAAATCTCTTGTCCCCTGCCCAAACTTGGGGTTGATTGTTTTAGAAATTAAAAATCATCTGATTCTAGAAATCAGGTAGTATAATACACATACCACACCACATGACACACTCAGGGAGGTCTGGGATCATACCACTTATCCAAACACGTTAACATTTCACCAGCAAAATATGTTTATTTATTACATTTATGTAATAAGTAAAGACTATACTTAGCCTCATAGAGGTTAAGGGCAGTTCTTATTGCCAAATGAATTTGTGCTAAACTTAGAAAATGTACTTTATTCCATTGCAAATATGAGATTATATGACCATAATATATATACATATATGTGTTTGCATAATATACACATACACAGACAAACCTATATACAGTTATTTTGTCAATCCAAATATGTTGGAGTTAGTAGCTTCATTGTTTCGTAAACAGATTTTTAAAAAAATTTTTATTAAAGTATAGTTGATTTACAATGTCGTGTCAGTTTCTCCTGTACAATAAACAATTAGATTTATTTTATTTTGTCTTTTGTCCTTTTTAGGACCATACTGGTGGCATATGGAGGTTCCCAGGCTAGGGGTCTAATTGGAGCTGTAGCTGCCAGCCTACGCCAGAGCCACAGCAGTGCCAGAACCAAGCCACATCTGTGACCTATACCACAGCTCATGGCAACGCCGGATCGTTAACCCACTGAGTGATGCCAGGGATCAAACCTGCAACCTCATGGTTCCTAGTCGGATTCGTTTCCGCTACACCACGATGGGAACTCCACCAATTAGATTTAATGTCCATCTTCTTTCACATGCTTTGCTTGCTGCATGAAGGACATTTCTTTTTCTTTGTCAAGGTACTTGTAGGAACCTCTCTAATTTGAAGAAATAATTATGTTTTCTTTTTCTTAGCAATTTTACTATGTCAGTAGGGAGTGGGACAACCATTAGGAGCATTACAAAAGCATAGGCTTTATAAATAGAGTCAAATTTGAATCCCAGCTTCACCATTAGTTGGCACAATAATGAAATATCAACAGGAACTCATGTAAGTCAAACTTGAATTCATGTAGATCACAAATTGTTAGAGGTTCTTTAATGGTTAACTTTAGTGAAGAGGAAGGAAGAAGTAAGTGTAAGAGCAAAGGGAGGATGTTAGATACTAATATCTTATTTCTTCTTCTTTTTTTCTTTCGAGGGCCGCACCTGCAGCATATGGTGGTTTCCAGGCTAGGGGTTGAATTGGAACTGTAGCTGCTGGCCTACACCACAGCCACAGCAATGCCATATCCGAGCTGCCTCTGCAACCTACACCACAGCTCACGGCAACACCAGATCCTTAACCCACGCGCGAGGCCAGGGATCGAACCCACGTCTTCATGGATCCTCGTCAAGTTCATTAATCACTGAGCCATGATGGGAACTCTGATATTAATATTTTATTTCTTGATTTTGGTGGTTATTACATGAGTACGTTAATTTTGTGATAATTCATCAGGCTGTACAATTATGATACTCAAATCTTTCTGCATGCTCTACCTCTGTAAGTATATTTAAATGTTTGTTAGTAAAAGAGAAATAAAAATGGATCCTAGGAGTTCCCATTGTGGCTCACCAGGTTAAGAGCCCGACTAGTATCCATGAGGATGCTGGTTCGATCCCTGGCCTTGCTCGGTGGGTTAAGGATCTGGCGTTGCCATGAGCTGTGGTGTAGGTCACAGACGTGGCTCTGGTCCTGTGTTGCTGGCTATGGCATAGGCCAGTAGCTGCAGCTCTAATTCAACCTCTAGCCTGGGGGAACTTCCATGTGCTGGTCGTGCGGCCCTAAAAAGAAAAAAAAAAAGAAAAAAGAAAAAAAAAAGAAAAGTATCCTAAAATGTAGTGACAGAATAGCCTCTTTAATCCACAAATCCAATGGGGAAAGTATTTTATAAAAACCAAGAATAAAAAAAAAAGACATTGAATAGTATCACAAATACTATTAAAATGGGATAGAAAATATTTAAAAAAACTAGCAATTATTAACAAGATGATATATATCTAGGCAGTAGTTAATAAATGCTTTTAGGGTCAATATACAGACTGAATAAAACTCTTTGATTCGGAGATTGTTCTTGCTGCCTCTGGAGTTCTAAGGTGTAATTCACCAAGCCTTAGGAGTGGTTGTTGTGAAATAAACAAAACTGTAAATGGTTCAGTATTTTTATTTTATAAGTATCTTAAAGATAAGAAAATTTGCAAGCATCACATTTATTTATTTATTTATTTATTTATTTATTTATTTATGTCTTTTTGCCTTTATCTAGAGCCGCACCCGCGGCATATGGAGGTTCCCAGGCTAGGGGTCTAACAGGAGCTGTAGCTGCTGGCCTTCGCCACAGCCACAGCAACGCGGGATTCGAGCCACATCTGCAACCTTCACCACAGCTCACGCAACACCGGATCCTTAACCCACTGAGCAAGGCCAGGGATCAAACCCGCAACCTCATGGTTCTTAGTCGGATTTGTTAACCACTGAGCCACGAAGGGAACTCCACATTTATTTTATTTTATTTTATTTATTTATTTTTTTTACTCTGAAGACTAGTGTTTTATGAAACACAGTTTGGGAAATGTTGGCTTAGATTTTAATCTTATGGGTAATAAGAAGCCGTTTAGTATTTTACAAATGGGAATAAATAGTCTCGTTTCCGGTAGTGTGAAGGCTAGAAGTAGAGAAATGACAGGCATGGAACAGTTTCAGTGGTTAAGGCAAGAGATGATGATCCTCTTAATTCTCTTGATTAGCAGGGTCCATTGCGAACTGATGCAAGAAATGTCAAAATGGTAGAATGGACAGGCTCGATGACTGTGGTGGATTCTGTGATCCATACCCAGGTGCCTTGTGAGTGATGTTTAGTTGCTCCAGTTGCTGGGAGTGCCATTGGCAAACAGCCTTCGCTGCTGGCCACTTCAGGGACAATCTCAACTACATAGAGACCTTGGCTACATGCAGTGACTGATGAGGACCCATCCCAGATTCATGTACATGCAACCTATGCAGTCACACAGTCCCCCATGCAGAGAAGGAGCCTAGTGCTTGGTTTAATGTTCTGCAGTTGCCTTCTTGAAAATCTTTGTTCTCTTTTTCTTTTTAGGGCTGTACCTGAGATATATGGAAGTTCCCAGGTCGAATTGGAGTTGCTGCGGCTGGCTTACACCACAGCAGTATGGGATCCGAGCCACATATGTAACCTATGCCATAGTTTGTGGCAGCACCAGATTCTTAACCCACTGAGCAAGGCCAGGGATTGAGCCTGCAGCCTCATGGATACTAGTTGGGTTCTTAATCCATAGAGCCACAACAGCAACAATTTCTGCTTTATAGCATAGTGACCCAGTCACATATATTTATATATATGTGTGTGTGTGTATGTGTGTGTATATATATAAAATATGTCCTTTTTTTCATACTATTCTCCATCATGTCCCATTACAGTGACTACGTGACTAGATATAGTTCCCTGTGCTGTACGTGTACAGCAGGATCCCTCTTGGAAATCTTAATTTTTTTTTTTTTTTTGTCCTTGACTGTAGAATCTGGAAGTTCCTGAGCCAGGGATCAAACTCATTCCACAGCAGTGACCTGAGCTGCTGCAGCGACAATGCCAGATCCTTAACCTGATGAGCCACCTTGGAACTCCAGAAATAGAGTTTTACATTTTCATTTTTCACTGGATTCTACAAATCATGTAGCTGATGGAGTATAAAGGCCTTGCCATCTAAGTGCATCTCAAGGTAGCTCTGAAAAGTCACTTCAAACTTCAGCTTCCAATGGAGTCAGCTCAGGTAGTTTTTGAGGCTACACTAGAGCTTGACTTCATGTCTCCTCCTGCTTAATCCTGCTTGATTCCCCTTTCTTCTACAAGTATTGGTCCCAAGGGCACTTCTTTATAAGCTTCCTACCCATTTACCTCCATATCAGAATCTGCTTCCTGGAGAACTCAACCTGCAACTGTTAACATTTTGAATGTAGGGGATAGAGGAGTCAAGCGCAGCTCTGAGCTGGCTTGCTTGTCATAGTGGACCATGATGCCATTCACAGATAAGGGTGACCAAAAGAGGAGAAGCAGTTTGAAGAGGGAATGTATAATGAGGGGTTGTAGTATTAGACTCTGAGATTTCAGTTTTGTACTTTTAATTTTGATGTGACTGAAGGCCATCCAGGAGGAGATGACAGTTTGTGAGATATTAACCAGGAGCTTTGCACAGAGGTTTGGGTTGGGGTCATGGGCTGATTCCAGGGAGTGAATGTCATTGTCCAAGAATAGTATATATAGAGAGGGCTAAGAGGAAACAACCAGTATTTAAGAGCTGAGCACAAAGATCCAGAAAAAGGCAAGAGAGAGAGTTCCTGTCGTGGCTCAGTGGTTAACGATTCTGACTAGGAACCATGAGGTTGCGGGTTCGATCCCTGGCCTTGTTCAGTGGGTTAAGGATCCGGCATTGCCCTGAGCTGTGGTGTAGGTCGCAGACGCAGCTTGGATCCCGCGTTGCTGTGGCTGTGGCAAAGGCCGGCAGCTACAGCTCCTGTTAGACCCCTAGCCTGGGAACCTCCATATGCTGCGGGTGTGGCCCTAGATAAGACAAAAAAAAAAAAAAAGACAAAAAAAAAAAAAGAGAGAGAACAATCTGAAAGAAAGGAGAATCAAAATAGCATGTGTGTGGATGGAATCCTGATGGAAGTGAGTTGACATTTATCGTATTTGGAGGTAAAGGGCAGACCAGTGATGCAGCCACTTCGTCCTGAAATGTAATTGTGAAAGGAAGGCAAGAAGTTGGGGCAGCTGGTAGAGGTACAAGCTCAAGGAAAAGATTAATTTTTTTAAAAAAATATGGAAACAATTGAGAATATTTATTTTGCTAAAGAAAAGAATTTTATTTTGAACATCTTTCTAGGAGACATGCTTAGATTCTAGAATGATGAGTAAAATTAATTTTTAGTTTTCCTGTTAGTGTATGAATCAAGCCTTTATCTCTCTCTTCCCCCTACCTCCTTTAAAATGGTGGCATTTAATTGTAGCTCTTGCTGTGTGGAAATTTCTTGAAGTCCTTCAGAATGGATGGGGCTTTTAAACCAGTGGAAAAGATGAAGCCACTCTCCCCAGTTCATACCGGTTTCAGACTTTTGCAGAATGGCAAATCGCTAGAGGGCGGACTTGTCACACTGCCTTAGAAATGGGATTGATTTTGGTGAATTCACGGAGAGCAAGAGAAGAGCTGAAAGGAGAAGGGAAGATTTTAATGGTATGCCTTGGTGTTTAGGTCTAGATCAAGGGCAGTGAGTCCCCATGGTTCATCTTTTGTTTCTGGGTATCGTGGTAGGACATTATTGATGAGCCAGGGGATAACAAGGAGATCCTCTTCCTTTTTGCCTTCAAAAATTATTTCATTTGCCTTCATTGTTTTCATTTGATCTGATCCAGTTTCCGCCATAGTTTCTTCAACAAGTGTTTCTTGAACCCTACCCTGATTATTCAGGCATACCAGATGCTGGTGACACAGCAGCGAACAAAACAGACAAAAATAGGAGTTCTCATTGTGGCTCAGCAGGTTAATAATCTGACTAGTATCTGTAAGGATGAGGGTTTGATCCCTGGCCCTTGCTCAGTGGGTTAAAGGATCTGGCGTTGCTGTGAGCTGTGTGTGATGTAGGTTGTAGACGTGGCTTGGTTCTGGTATTGCTGTGGCTGTGGTGTAGGCCTGCACCTGCAACTCTGATTTGACCCATAGCCTGGGAGCTTCCATATGCCGCAGGTGGGGCCCTAAAAAGGAAAACGAAACAACCAAAAGCCTTTGCCATAATGGAACATACGTTCTAGTGTGAGAAGACAAAAATCAAACAAAATAATTTATGTAGTGTATTATAAGCTGTTACGTGCTGTGGAGAAAAATAAAACAGGGAAAAAAGGTAGAGGGAATTGCAATCAGGCTACCTGCTTATACAGTTTGTCCTACATAAGGATGTTAGGTGAGGCATAAGTGGGAATTGAAATGCAGCCAATCTACTGGGGAAAAAGTACCTTTTTCTGACTAATCATGGTGGGGCTTCAGGAGGCTACCTACAGGTGGTAACCAAAATATTTGCCTTTAAACGAGGCACTCCTTGAAATTTCCTTTTGGCAATATTGAATTCCTGAACTTTTAACCCTTCACCTAAATTTTACAAATCCTGTACTGTAACTCTAAGCTTTTTGTTAATGGAAAAATCAGGTGTTAATAGAATTAAAATCGTAACTCAAGTCCACAACATTTCATCAGTTTTAGTCACCTTATCTACATAATCTGGCACTCTGTCACAGAATAGTAAGTGGATTTGATAGCATTTTTTCATAGAGTCTGGCTGAGCATTCTTTTGTATTTGGCGTTGTTGATATTTTTGCACTGATTATATGAAGATTAAATCCAGTATTTTTTGGGAACTCCTATAATTTATAGGACTTTCACAATTTTTCATTAAAAATGGATAGAACTTTTACCCTTTTCAAGCATAGCACATATGCCCTGTCTTCTAGTATTTCTTGGTAAGAGCTAATGGCTGGCACTGTAGGCTAATTTCATGAGTATTTTAAGTTGGATATCAATTAGCCCTCTCTATTTAAAGCACATTTCAGGGAGTTCTTGTCATGGCTCAGTGTTAACAAACCCGACTAGTATCCATGAAGACGCAAGTTTGATCCCTAGCCTCGCGCAGTAAAGGGTTAAGGATCCAGTGTTGCTGTGAGCTGGGGTATAGGTCGCAGATGTGGCTCAGATCCAGTGTTGCTGTGGCTGTTGTGTAGACCAGCAGCTATAGCTCCTATTCAACCCCTGGCTTGGGAACTTCCATATGCTATGGGTGCATAAAAAGACAAAAAAAAAAAAGGACAAAAAGTAAAGCACATTTCAACATTTTCTTCCCAAGTCAGGCTTGACTTGTCTGCCACTCTCTTGTGTACAGATGGTACATGTTACGTGTATTAAATTGCAGTTACCTTTTTTTAACAGTTAAGACTAAGGTTTGAGAACTTCTAGTCTGCTTAGAGATATCAGTTATGGAGCATATCATGTAAAAAGAGGGTATTTTCACCACACTTTTTCTGTTATTGATACCACTAATTTTTATTTCTAAATTTTATTTTCTATGCAATTTATTATTTTGCTTGGGTCAACTTAGTGGTTAGTCTCAGAATGGTAGAAACATCCAGTTTAGAGTTGGTAGAGGAAAAGACAGAGAAGGACACTGGCCTGTGTGCACGAAGATCATTCTAGCCACTTTGGATAGTAAGAAAGTTAAATGCTAATTAGAATTATTGAGCCTCATTGCCTTTTCCTATTTGTCCTTTTTCTCTCTGCCTCTTTCTCTCTCCACCACCTTACCAAGCATTCCCTATGACTTTTCTTGGGGGGAAAAGAAAAACACCACAAACTCCTACACTGCTGGTGGGAATGTAAATTGGTACAACCACTAAGGAAAATAGTATGGAGGATCCTTTAAAAACTAAATACAGAACTACCATATGACCCAGTAATCCCATTCCTGGGAATCTATCTAGAGAAAACTATAATTTGAGAAGATACATGCCAAAAACAGAACAAAACAAAAAAAAAAAAGAAAGAAAAGATACATGCACCCCAATGTTCATGGCAGCACTATTTACAACACCCAAGGCATGGAAACATCCTAAATGTACATCAGCAGAGGAATGGATGAGGATATTACTCAGCCATAAAAATGAATGAAATAATGCAATTTGCAGCAACATGGATGGACCTAGAAGTCATAATAAATGAAATAAGACAAATATATGAGATCACTAATATGTGAATCTAATAAAAATGATATATAATTTATAAAACAGAAACAAACTAAAAAATTTCAAAACAGAACTTATAGTTACCAAAGTGGAGGGAGGAGGGTTAAATTAGGAGGTTGGGATTGATATACGCACACTACTATATATAGAATAGATAAGTAGTGAGGGTGAACTGTGTAGCACAGGGAAATCTACTCAGTATGGTATAATAACCCATATGGGAAAAAAATCTGCAAAGGAATGGGTATATGTATATGGATAACTGATTTACTTTGCCGTACACCTGAAATTAACACAACCTTGTAAGTTAACTTCACTCCAGTAAAATTAAAAAACAAAGAAACCAGACAACTAATCACTGCAAGAGTCCTTCCTAGTGAAAGCACCAGCCCCTTGCCTTGAATCTATTTTTATTTACCTTTAGATTTTTCTCCCTTTTATTCATCTTCATTTCATTCTTTTTGTGTCTCTTGGCGAAGGGATGCCATTCTTCTTCAAATATAGTCAAATTGCATCACAGTTAAATTGGAAACAAGAAGCTGACTATGCTGAAAGTATTCCATATTCATTCTGAATTCCTTTAAGCCTCAGGCACAAATGCCTGCATTCATGAGGATATGGATATTTAAGAAAAGGAGGAGGAGTTCCTATCTTGGCTCAGTGGTAACGAATCTGACTAGTATCCATGAGGACACAAGTTCGATCCCTGGCCTTGCTTAGTGGGTTAAGGATTCAGCATTGCCATGAGCTGTAGTGTAGGTCACAGATGCAGCTCAGATCTGACATTATTGTGGATGTGGTGTAGCCTGGCGCCTGTAGCTCCGATTCTCTCTCTAGCCTGGGAACCTCCATATTCAGTGGGTGAGGCCCTAAAAAGACCAAAAAAAAAAAAAAGAAAGAAAAGCAAAAACCCTGTCATTTCTTCTTTCCAAAATGGCGTCACATATGACCACGAGAGAGTGACTATTCCATGGGCAACGGCTGGACCACATGTACAAACAGAACTCTGACTCACAACCTGCAGCAGTGCAGGAAATCAACCCACTTACCTATAATAAACCAGCAAGGAAGCCAGCCTCCTATAAATGATCGGGACCCACTTGGAATTTCTGAGTTGATATGAAGATTATTTTAAGCTGAAGACATTTGAGATTCCACAGGTTTAGAGAGAACCCTTCTTGGAGCTTCCTTTTTCTGACAAAATGCAGCATCTTCTGGGAAATAAGGCTACCTGTTTGGGACAGTAAGTGGTGAAATCCCTGGGGAAGTGAGGAGACTGAAGAGGATGTTGTGGTGATTGAAATGGACAAAGTGCCCAGCACATTCTGACCCCTAGTACAAAAGAAAGGCAAAGCAGAATAGAGATGGCTCTGTTAGTACTGGAGCCTAGTGTATGCAATACATGGTCAACCTCAGAAATTCTAGGGATACCCTCAATGCCATTAATGGTTATGGCAAGTAAACTGTTATGGTCAGGAAGTTTCCTTTGACAGTGAAAATTGGGCATTCTCTCCCAAGAGAACATGAGTTTTCATCTCTTCATTACCAGAGGACGTACAGGGCATTGATATACTACAAGGTCAGACTCTGCAAACTTCTGTCAGTGAGTTCTGCCTCTGGGTTGAAATAATCAAGCCAGTGCAGAGGGAAAACACCAACTGAGGACCAGTAAATCTACCATGCCCGTGAATAGTGGTAACTGTCAAACAATGTAAATGACCTCAGGGGCATAAGGAAACAGGAGAAACTAAGAACTGCACCAAGGTATGGTATGCTCTACCCATAGTGATTTCAACAGCCCAGTGAAGAAGCCAGATGGCTCATGGTGGATGACTGTGGACTATGGCGAATTGTCAACAAGTTAGTGCCCCATCCATGTGGCTGTGTTCAACACTGTCATCATCTGAGATACTGTGGCCAGTGCCCTAGGAGTGCATCATACTGTACTGGACCTAGCAGATTTTTTTAAACTATATCCTTGGTGGCTAGGTCACAAGATCAATTTATTTTCACATGGGAGGAACAACAATGGACCTTTCAAGGTCTTCCCCAAGGCTATCTGCCCAGCTCTACCATATGTCATGGGCCAGTAGCCTGATTTGCATCTCTGTTCTCCTTCCACAATCAGTAAAACGGGCTCATTGCACTAAAGATAAAGTTTTAACCTGTGAAGACTTGTCTCTGCTGCAGGACACACTGAGGACTTCGTTGGAACATCTTTGAAGGAGAGAATAGGGAGAGGTGAAATAACAGAATTATCAATGACCAGGCACTGCTGTAAAATACTTTGGAGTTGTTTGGTTGGGTGAGATGCCTGCCGTTCCAGGACTGTGATTGATAAGTTGCAAACCTATCCAACCCCTAAGAACAGGAAAGAGATGGAAGCTATTATGGGGCTTTAGGAGACTATTCCTCATCTGGCACAGTGCCTCTGTTCCTTACACTGCATGTAAAGAACATATGGGACTAAAGATCAGAGCAGCAAGCCATCTTTGAGAAGCCAAACACACTAGCGAAGTGGACTAAAGTTCTGGGCATCTCCCTAGTCCACTGGGGTAGATGTGTCTGAGGCTCTGGAAGGTGTGGGCCAGGCACTGTGGCAGAGACAACAAGAAAGAGTACCCCTAGGATTTTGGTCCCAGCTCTGGAAAGGGGCAGATACCCTGTGTACCCGATAGAGCAACAGCAGCTAGCAGTGTGCACCGCTTTTCCAGGTAGAGCCTCTCATGAAGAAGCAGCCTATCATGGTAAGAACTTCCCTCCCCGTAAGGGGCAGACTGAGAATAGGTTCCATTGACCTACCTTTTCCATGGTTCAAACTCCCGTGTTGACTGAATAGCCTACTTGCAGCAAAGGAGACCCTGTCCACCAGCCCACTGTCTCTAGAAATGCAGGTGCTACTAGGCCCTTTGGGGTGTGTAGATCTTCCCAGTGCCCCCTCCCCTGTTCTGTGGAGGCCCCTGCAGCCTCTGGGGAGGGAGTGGGGGGAATTCCTGCTGATGCCTGCTTCACAGATGGGTCTACTGGGGGCAACTTGTCCACATAAATTGCAGTCATTATTCAGCTCAACACTGTCACCATCTGGATGGAAACAGAAACAAACTGCAACAGCCAGTGGTACTGATCAGAGGGGTTTGGCTGATGATCACTCATCACTGAAGACGGAAAAATGGAGGGTCCTGATCTGGCATATCTCCTCAGGCCTGACTGTGTTGCCTTCCCTGGCCAACATGTATAGGATGCACAACAAGATCAGACTCCTAGAGCTGTAGTCGTATTTCCATCTAAGGATAGGGACACAAGTGGAATTTTTATACCAGAGGAAGACCTTCTCATATAAATTCCTACTAAATATCTGTGTTTTTCGTCTTCGGCTTCTGCTGCTCTGTGGTGTCTGGTCACAGGATGGGCACCTGATGGGAATACCTTTCTGCAGTGGCCCCATATGTGTGCCTGGTAAAGCAGTCAATTCAGCTAATACATGTGGGCAGCTGCCCCTCTCTAGTGTGTCAGGGTTGTCATGGTGGCATTCAACACCATGGGAGGGAATTGGAAGGCCCTAAAGCAGTACATTGAGGAAGAATGGTCTAGGACTGTTGCTGAAATACCAGCTGCCTCTGCACACCAATGCTAAATAGAACGTGGAGGCAGGGTTGGAGGAAACTAAAAAAGTAGCTTTAATTGCCAGGCAAAGAGGAGAACATAGCTAGCTGTGTGTCAAGGACTGTGCTCCCCCTTGGGGGGTGCAGCGAGGAGTCTTATAGTGTTCAAGGAGCAATGAGTGATCAGCTGATGGACATTTTCCTTATTGGTGAGTCGTGATGTAATTGGGATACAATGTCATTAACCTTCTTGTTCCAACCGACCTGGGGTCTACATGCTTGTGGGCAGCATCCAGTTGGCTACTTCTACAGCTCCAAGGACGTGGCTTAGATATATTACCTATAGTCTTTGAAGAAGAATCAACTAAAGGTCCTTGATTTGTTGAATGGCTAAACTATCACTATTCTGTCTTGCTTCAGTGTTTTCCTTTTTCTCTGTATTTTCTTTTTTCTCTGATTAAATCGATTCTTGACTAGTTTTTCTGTAGATAAAAATGCAGGTGGAGGACATGAATGGGGGTCTACCCTGGAAAAGCCCCAGTTCGGAGCCTGCTCTGTTACAGGACTAGTAGTCTTTTTTTTTTCCATTTTTTTGGCTGCACCTTGGGCATATGGAAGTTTCCAGGTCAGGGCTGAATCCAAGCTTCAGCTGCAACTCATGCTACAAGTGCCAGCAACTCAGGATCTTTAACCCGCTCACCACATGGTGAAATTCCCAGGAATCATTATTTTGATCTGTTTTCTCTTGCATGTGCCTCTGTTGCTGCTGTGTTATCTGCCTCTGGTGCAGCCAGATAGCCACCTAACAAACCACTTCCATGCTAGTGGAGCCCCTGACCGACCGCTCGGGGCACTTTGTAGAAGAGAGGGGGCGTGTGGGATTCTAAGAGCCAGTACGGTGGGGAGGGGTGGGGAGTGTTGGGGAAGGTCATCCAGAGAATGAGGGAATGTGAGCAGCGACTGACCCGTGAGCTGGATCGGGGAGTCCGGGAATTTGAGGCTCCGCACCCCTTCCACGTCCCACCACTCCCCCAGCTGGAGCTGTTTTCAAGGAGGCAGCTTGAGAGAGCAAGGTGTTGAGACCATTTCGACTGTGGACATGACTGAACCCAGGTCAGACTTCAGTATAAACTTTGACTAAAATACAAATTTTTAAGATTCTGACGGAGTGTACGGAGACCTACTCTTGCGGCAAGCCCACGATAATCCTTTTAAGTTCCATGGCTTAATATTATTATTTCTGTTGCTTATTAAACCTGCCCCTACCAGTCTGGCGTGGCATGCTTCATTCTCTCCTTGCCCTGTTAGGAGGCCAGTTTCAGACTTCACCCAGAAGTTTCCTAGTTGCTTTTTTTTCCCCTTGACTGTCAGAGTGTAATTTTATTTTATTTTTTAATTACTTAATGAATTTTATTACAATTATAAGTATACAAACATCATCACAACCATATTTTATGGCATTTCCATCCCAAACCCTCAGTGCGTCATCCCCCCACCCCCCAACCTGTCTCATTTGGAAAACATAAGTTTTCCAAAGTCTGAGAGTCAGTATCTGTTCTGCAAAGAAGTTCATTGTGTCCTTTTTTTAGATTCCCCGCGTAAGTGGTAGCATTTGATATTGGTGTCTCATTGTCTGACTGGTTTCACTTGGCATGACAATTTCTAGGTCCATCCATGTTGCTATAAATGCTGTTATTTTGTTTCTTTTAATGGCTGAGTAATATTCCATTGTGTATATGTACCACATCTTCCCTATCCACTCCTCTGTCAATGGGCATTTAGGTTGTTTCCATGACTTGGCTATTGTATAGAGTGCTGCAATGAACACTGGAGCACATGTGTCTTTTTGAGTCATGGATTTCTCTGGATAGATGCCCAGGAGTGGGATTGCTGGATCAAATGGTAAGTCTATTTTTAGTTTTCTAAGGAATCTCCATACTGTTTTCCACAGTGGTTGCACCAGTTTGCATTCCCACCAACAGTGTAATAGGGATCCTTTTCCTCCACAGCCTCTCCAGCACATATTGTTTGTAGACTTTTTAAAGATGGCCTTTTTGGCTGGTGTAAGGTGGTACTCCTAGTTTTTAACCAATGCAACTTTGTAGTGAGCTTTTACTTTTCACCTTTGATTGGTCTTGGTTTATTTCCACAAACAGGTGTGTCATTCATACTATTTAGAAATCTCTTTGGAATAAGTTTCAAAGTAAGATAAAGAAAAATAAATATTTGTTTGCTGTGATACTTTCTATACGTAATTTATTTCTGTAAGTTCTCTACTGAGGTTTTGAAGTTGTCTGATGGATGTAGTACAAAAATCTTATTTGAAGCAAATCAGTTAATCCTAAAGATGACAGAAAAATCAATATGAGAGAGCTGCAAATAAACCTACTTTTCTCTAAACTCTTAAGAATCCTGAAACAGCACAAATCTGCATTTTAACAGAAGTATTTACACACTGATTTTAGTTGTAAAGAAAATGAGGAAATTCAACTGTTAAAAGGCCTGAGACTATAAAAAGAATGTGTTTTGTCTGAAAGACCTTTTTTGTTCAAGAAAAAAGGTCTTCAGAAATTTCATAATGTTTTAAATTTGAAGCATCCCTTGTCAGTAGTCCTACACACACACACACACACACACACACACACACACACACACACACACACAGTCTCTTTCTCTCTCTCCCTTGTCAGTAGTCCTACACACACACACACACACACACTCTTTCTCTCTCTCCTTCAGCCATCCACCCACTCACCAAAAAGGAATTAAGAGTAAATGCCCTGGCTAGCTGGGCCTGGAGCAATTAAAATATCATTAGATTCTAAATAGATAGATTGATGTTTATAGTAACACTTTACACAGTGAAATTGTGAACAGAGGCTTGCCCTCAACCACTTAAAAGTGGGCTAGTTGGATGCTGGCTGTGGAGTGGGAGTTGGGGGAGGTATTGGAATATGTTGGAGATATTATATTTGATTTTACAGTCAAGTTCCTAGTTCAGTGGTTGGAACCTGAGGCATAATTTAGAAGTAACTAGTGAATTCTTGGTGTGGCTTAGCGGGTTAAGAGCCTGACTAGTATCCATGAAGATGCAGGTTTGATCCCTGGCCTCATTCAGTGGATTAAAGGATCCAGCATTACCATGAGCTGGGGCATAGGTCACAGATACGGCTCGCATCTGGCGTTTCTGTGGTGTAGGCAGCTATGTGCTGCAGGTGCAGCCCTAAAAAAGCAAGGCTGTAAAGGAAACTGATAATTTGATAAACTGATAACTTTTGTAGAAGGCCAGAAGAATCTTCTCTGCATCTCCTCTAATTCCATTTCTGATGGATTCTGACTCGCTTTCATTCCTGGATATCTAGTCATGTCTTCTTTGGCATTGGTACTTCTATAATTTTTAAAACTGAAACACATTTAAGCGTAAGTACACTTATTCAAAAACATTATTAATAAGGGCTAAATATTTTTCTTCTCTCCCAGAATAGTACTTAGGGAAAAAAAAAAAAAACCACAATTCAGCATGCAGGGTGGAAAGAACAGGGGCTTCGAAGCCAGTCAGGTTTGGGTTTGACTGTCCAATCCACTTGCAGATAATGATCAGTATGTGGTTTTGGCCTTGGTTAGCTTTGTGTTTGCATGTGACCAGAGTCAGAGCCTCTGTCCATGCTGTTTTAAAAATCGTTTAAATTGTTTTAAAAATATTTTTCTCCCAAAGGGTTTGGTGAGAATAAATTGTGAAGCACACGGTATTGGTCAGAGCAAACAGTGCCAGAGAAATCTAGTTTCTGCATCTTTCTCTCCATTCTCATTATTTGGTCTTACAAATGCCAGGCTAACTTTCAAGGACGGTTTATTGAGTTCAAGTTCCAAATATCAGATGTTTCCATTATAATTAGGCTCTCATGACCATTTTATTTTTTTTTACTTTCTTTTAAATTTTATTTATTTATTCTTTTTATGACTATACCTGCGGCATATGAAAGTTCCCAGGCCGGGGGCAAATAAGAGTTGAAGCTGTAGGCCTACACCACAGCCATAGCAACGTGGGAAATGAGCTGCATCTGTGACCTACACAGCAGCTTGTCTCAATGCCAGATCCTTAGCCCACTGAATGAGGCCAGGGATTGAACCCATATCCTCGTGTCTCATGACCATTTATTTATCTTTTGTCTTTTTAGGGGTGCACCTGTGGCATATGGAGGTTCCCAGGCTATGGGTCTAATCGGAGCTGTAGCTGCCGGCCTACACCACAGCTCACGGCAACGCCAGACCCTTAACCCACTGACTGAGGCCAGGGATTGAACCTGCAACCTCATGGTTCCTAGCCGGGTTCTCCTCATGACCATTTATACTTTGGGAAACTCACAGTTTCTTTTTGTGGTTTGGCTAATTTTTTTTTTTTTTCTCCACTGACTGGCTGAATTGGGAGGAGATCGAGTACCTGGTTATATGCCTTATCTCACTAACTAATCCACTGGCCAAAATATAAGCTTGTTCATAATGAGTCATTCCTGGACCCCTGTCCCTCCACACGCCCACTGGTAGGCACTTCCTATCATGGGTATGAAACTTAGTAGGCTATGAGTTTCCAGCTTTTTTCCATGATAAAGCTCATTAAGTAGGGGCAATGAATAGTCTGTTCCTTTTTTTTCCAGAAGTTATCTCTTAATTAAAACTATTCCCATTTTCTAAATAAATGAGTTGAACCTGTTTATGAATATGTGTGCCTGCTTTTAAAGGCGTGGGAATTACCATCGTAAGCGCTTGCTCCATTTCTTTGGTGTTAAAGCATACCTACTTATCTGCTTTATCACAACGTGAAGCTGAGTACACTTCACCCAGCACAGGCACTTTCAATGGACGGTTTCAGCTTGTATCATGACTCCCCCAGGCTCAATTCTTTTGGTATTAGCAGCTTAAGTGTGCATAGCACTGAGAGGGGCTTTGTTTGGGTCTTGGGAAAGAGTAAATCATTCAGCATCTTTAAAATGTCCGAAATTGTTGCACGAAAGCAACTGCATGGCAACTTGCTAATGTAAAATATTAGATGTACCCTAAGTAACAACAGCAGCTTGGAGAGACTCTAATGGTCCCTCTTTAATTTTGTTGCTGATACCTGGCAACATTTGGACCTATAAATACGGTAGCAGGGAGGGAGGAGGAGAGCCAGAATCTCTGTTGCTGTTTCAATATATGGAATGAGAAGGTTTTCAAAGAAATGGGAGGGGAAATCACATATGGAAAAGAATTAGGGATTTGTTCTGTTAAAGCATGGCTGCCACAGGGCCTGGTAGGGTATATTGTAGTTAGAACACCCTGAATTTCAGTTGGATTTGTAAGACTCCTCATAATTATGGGTGAAATTGCAGGAAGCTTCTTAATCTCTCCATGAATAAACAAAATTGTAAATCCCCAGGACTTTAGGCTATACAACCAGGGGCAGGAGCACTGTCTCCTCCATTAGGTTTTTCCATTCCCAGTTATCTAACATTGGGGAAGCCAGAGGGGGCAGGCAAAGAGGGGAGTGGCAGAGTGAAGAGGGGGAGTCGAAGGTTCCCAGAGTCTTGACAGGGTCCTGGGAAAGGATCTAATTAGTGGTGTCAGCAAAGTAACCTGTCTCCAGAGAACTTTCTAGAAACTGTTCAGTATCTAGACTGTTTACTAGCAGGTAGATAGAAGTAGAATCTCTACCTATGTCTCAATATGGATTGACTTCTTTTTTAGATCTTTTTGTATGAGAAATCTAGGATTATATGGAGGCAGAAAGTATCACTTTTGGTAGACTAATATCTGTGAGCTGCTTGCGAGGGTGTAAAAGAGCATAAACTGAGAAGGCTAAACAGCTTGGGTTTGTCTCAGCCTTGCTTCCACTAGTCTCATGATCTTAGATACAAGGTTTAGGTTTCCCAAGCCTTGGTTTCCAAAATATTCCTCATAAGTGTACTATGAGAATGAAATGACTCTGTCACGAGCCTAGTAGAATGCTGACAATTAACTTTAGTTTCTTCTCTTTCCCTGGAATTCAAAGAGACATTTATGTGTCAGATAAATTTATTTAACTGTGATTTCTTGTTTTATTATTTACTCAAAAGTAAATATGTTTATTATTATGTTACTATTATGCTAGAAGAAAAAAAAATGTACAATGCTCTCTTCCTCAGGTAAGACTCTTGTGATCTCAAATTTAAGAGTAAGTTTAACTATGCACAGTTCTAAAACATTCCCTATAGTCAGGTTTCTAATCCCTGTTTTGTACCAAAGGAGTCTGAGAGATTGAGCATAATATCCAGCTATTTTAAATGGGTTTTCTAAGAGTCTGAATTGACTTTTAATACAGGCAGCCCCATCTTTTTATGCTAGGGTTGAAAAAGCCAACCTTTTTTTTTTTTCTCTGAGGATTATAGGATTACCTTTAATACTGCATTTCATAACCTGTTATAAGACTAAGGAACTCAATAAATGCTAAATAATGACATCTAATGTGATTTTTTTTCTTTTTTAACACAAGCATATTAAAACGTGAATTCCTAAATTTCTCTATTTAAGCCACTTGCTCTTATAACTTAGTCTAGTAGAAAAAATCTGGAAGATTCATAGAACCTTATATTTACATGTGGTCAAACCAAATTGACCCATGACATCCCTCTTAACTGAATTTATATTTTCTTTGCATGTGGTTCGGCCTGAATGCGGCTTCTGTTTCTATTGACCTTAGTTTTCTTATATTAACTTCTGAATGCAACATCCACACCAGTTTAAAGGTCTGTTACCTAAAATAAAATCTGTCCACGCTATGAAGTAGTAAGTGATAGATTCTTTGTGTCACAGTACTTACCAAAGAGTTGCAGTGCACTCATACCAAAATCAGACTAGGTGATTTTCCTGCTGATACCTAACAAAAGTAAATTGAAGTTTGTTACCATATCCTGTGAGTCACATTTTTGCACATGTTAACTTTTTGAAACTGAGGTACGTATAATAATCTAAGGCATTTTACAATAACTGTCATCTGTGGGACAGACATTACCTTGTCACCACTGCTGGGACATAGGAGTCCTAGATTAATTCCTGGTGATATGACCGCAAAACTGCAACTGAAATTTTCAGTCAGTGAGCCCTGTCAGGAACAGGTGAGAAAGACTGTATTTCCTACTTGTGGTTTGGAAACCATACACTGACCCTTTTTTTTTATTTTTTAGAGCCTCATCATGGCATACGGAGGTTCCCAGGCTAGGGGTCGCACTGGAGCTATAGCTGCTGGCCTACACCACAGCCATAGCAATACGGGATCTAAGCCGCCTCTGCCACCTACACCATAGGTCCAGCAATGCTGGATCCTTAACCCACTGAGCAGGCCAGGGTTTGAACCTGCATCCTCGTGGATCCTAGTCAGATTTGTTTCTGCTGCACCGCAATGGGAACTCTTACACTGACACTTTATAGTAAGTCAGGAAAGTGCGCATAGATTACAGTGGGTTTTTTTTTTTTTTTTTGATGGCAAAATGGACAAAATTGATGGAAAAACATGGGCACCAAAGAAACCAAGTTGAGGAGCCTGTTGTGGTTCAGTGGTAACCAATCTGACCAGTATCCATGAGGATGCAGTTCGATCCCTGGCCTCACTCCATGGGTTAAGGATCCAGCATTGCTGTGAGCTGTTGTGTAGTTCACAGATGAGGCTTGGATCTGGCATTGCTGTGGCTGTGGTGTAGGCCTCAGCTGCAGCTCTGATTTGATCCCTAGCCTGTGAACTTCCATATGCTGCAGGTACGACTCTAAAAAGACAAAAACAAATAAAAAGTAAATAAAGAATCAACAAAAAGGAGTTCCTGTTGTGGCACAGCGTAAAAAAATCCAACTAGTAACCATGAGGTTGTGGTTGGATCCCTGGCCTCTCTCAGTGGGTTGGGGGTCTCGTGTTGCCGTGAACTGTGGGGTAGGTTGCAGACACAGCTCGGGTCCCACATTGCTATGGCTGTGGCGTAGGCCGGCAGCTATAGCTGCTCCAATTAGCCCCTTTGCCTGGGAACCTCCATATGCCATGAGTGCAGTCATAAAAAAAAAAAAAATAGGGAAAGAACAGAAAAAGAGACCAAGTTGAGAAGTGATTCAGAGGAGTCAGCTTCTGAATGTGAAGAACTGGAAATATCTTGGCCAATTTTTTTCACTTATATCTTCCCTTTTATATAAGTACAAAAATACTATTTGATAGAATTTATGCCTAAGTAAATCTGAAAAATGGTTTCAATAGGCATAAAATTTAGCAATCTAAGTGACATAAAAGCATTTTGTCAAAATTAAATGGGTTTTTTTTCTTTTTTTAGTGGTAGATGATATAATGGTGAGCTATATTACTTATGGTACCCTAGATTTAATGTAATGCAGTATCATTATTTGGAGGAGGTTAGTCTATGAATTATTTTCTTGAAGAGATTTAAAACATTCTTCAAATTTACAATTATTTTTTTATTTTTTTGTCTTTTTGTCTTATCTAGGGCAGCACCCGCAGCATATGGAGGTTCCCAGGCTAGGGGTCTAACAGGAGCTGTAGCTGCCAGCCTTCGCCACAGCCACAGCAACGCCAGATCCGAGCCGCGTCTGCGACCTATTTTTTTAAAGTTTTATTAAAGTATAGTTAATTTACAAGGTTGTGATAATTTCTGCTGTACAGCAAAGTGACCCAGTCATACATGTACGCATATCCATTCTCTCTCAGATTCTCTTCCCACATAGATTATCATAGAATACTGGGTAGAGTTCTCTGTGCTATACAGCAGGTTCCTGTTGGCTAATCGTTCCATATACCTCAGTGTGCATATGCCAGTCCCAACCCACTTGTCCATCCCTCCCACCCCCCGCACCTGTCCCCTTTGGTAACCATAAGTTTTTCAAAGTCTGTGAATCTGTTTCTGTTCTGCAAATAAGTTCATTTGTATCCTATTTTTTTTTTTTAAGATTCCAGATGTAGGTGATATATGATGTTTGTCTTTCACTGTCTAACTTCACATAGTATGATAGTTTCTAGGTCCATCCATGTCGCTGCAAATGGTATTATCTCATGTGTTTTTATAGCTGAGTAATATTCCGTTGTATATATGTATTACATCTTCTTTATCCGTTCCTCTGTTGATGGACATTTAGGTTGTTTCCATGTCTTGGCTATTGGGAGTTGGATTGCTGGATCTTATGATAGTTCTACTTTTATTTTTTGAGGAACCTCCATACTGTTTTCCATAGTGGTTGCACCAATGTACATTCCCATCAATAGTGTAAGAGTGTTCTCTTTTTCCACACACTCTCCACCACTTATTGCTTGTAGACTTTTGGATGATGGTCATTCTGGCTGGTGTAAGGTGGTACCTCATAGTAGTCTTGATTTGCATTTCTATAATAATTAGTGATGTTGAGCATCTTTTCATGTGCTCTTTGGCCATCCATTTGTCTTCTTTGGAGAAATGTCTATTTAGATCTTCTGCCCATTTTTTAAAGTTCATTTTTATTTTTTTCCATTATAGCTGGTTTACAGTGATTCTGACAATTTTCTACTGTACAGCACAGTGATCCAGTCACACTTGGACATAAACATTCCTTTTTCTCACATTATCATACTCCACCATGGAGTTCCTGTCGTGGCTCAGTGGTTAACAAATCTGACTAGGAACCATGAGGTTGCAGGTTCGATCCCTGGCCTTGCTCAGTGGGTTAAGGGTCCGGCGTTGCCATGAGCTGTGGTGTAGGTTGCAGACGCGGCTTGGATCCCTTGTTGCTGTGGCTGTGGTGAAGGCTGGAAGCTACAGCTCCTGTTAGACCCCTAGCCTGGGAACCTCCATATGCCGCGGGTGCGGCCCTAGATAAGGCAAAAAGACAAAAAAAAATTTTTTATCCTACTCCACCATAAGTGACTAGATATAGTTCCCAGTGCTATACAGCAGGATCTCATTGCTTATCCATTCCAAATGCAATAGTTTGCATCTATTAACCCCAAATTCCCAGTCCATCCCACTGCCCCACCAACTCCCTCTCTCTCCCCCTTCTGCCCATTCTTTCATTGTTTTTTTTTCTTTTTTTCCCTTATCTAGGGCCGCACCCGCGGCATATGGAGGTTCCCAGGCTAGGGGTCTAACAGGAGCTGTAGCCTCCAGCCTTCGCCACAGCCACAGCAACGCGGGATCGGAGCCACGTCTGCAACCTACACCACAGCTCACGGCAACGCTGGGTCCTTAACCCACTGAGCGAGGCCAGGGATCGAACTTGTAGCCTTATCGTTCCTAGTTGGATTCGTTAACCACTGAGCCGCGACGGGAACGCCCATTGTTTTTTTTTTTTAATTGTTTTGTTTTTATTTTTCATTTTTGGCATGCACACTGCATATGGAGTTCCCAGGCCAGAGGTCAGATCTCAGCCATAGTTGCAACCTGCACCGCAGCTGTGGCAATGCCAGATCCTTTAACCCATTGTGCTGGGCTGGGGATGGAACCTGCATCCTAGTGTTGCAGAGATGCCATCGATCCCATTGCACCACAGCAGAATCTCCATATCCAGTTAGTTTATTATGCATACTTTCTACTTTACCAAAAGCCATTGGAATATAAAATTTATAATATTGTTTTTTTAATGCATGACACAAAATTTCATCATTTTTGACAGGCAATAATGAAAATATATAAATCAAAAAGTTATCTCTAGGTTATTCCTTTTATGAACTGCCAGATGCATTATAATTTTTCTTTACAGTTCAAAATATGACATGGAAAAAAACTCTTGAATTTCAAATGGCTTATAGTGTACAGAAACAATTTATTCTTTTTTTTTTTTTTTTGTCTTTTTAGGGCCGCATCTGTGTTATATGGAGGTTCCTAGGCTAGGGGTTGAACCAGAGCTGTAGCCAGTGGCCTGTGCCACAGCAATGCCAGATGGTTAAACCACTGAGCCATGCCAGGGATCGAACCTGTGTCCTCATGGATACTAGTTAGATTCATTTCCGCTAAGCCACAATGGGAACTCCTGAAACAATTTATTCTTGAATAGACGTTTTATTTAATATGTGAATACTACAGTGAAAATTTTGCCTTCATTCATTCATTCATTCAGAAAATATTTATTGTTACTATTAAAGTACTTGGGGACCCAACAGTAAAGCCCTACCATCAATGAGCTTAGATTCTAATGGGATAGATAATAAATAATATAAACATGTAAATTTTATTGTATGATAACTAATGAGTACTAAGGGGAACAATAAAGACCAAAGGAGGTTAGGAAGTTTGGGGAAGAGGTAAAAATTTAAAATTTTTTTTGTTTGTTTTTGCTTTTAAGGGCATAGCCATGGCATAGGGAAGTTCCCAGGCTAGGGGTCTAATCAGAGTTGTAGCTGCCGGCCTACGCCACAGCCACAGCAACACAGGATCTGAGCCGCATCTGTGACCTACACCACGGCTCATGGCAATACTGGATCCTTAACCCACTGATCGAGTCCAGGGTTCGAACCCCAGTCCTCATGGATACTAGTCAGGTTTGTTACTGCTGAGCCACAAAGGGAACTCAGAGTTCAAAATTTTGTATCGAGTGGTCAAGAAAGTCCTTTCTCAGGAAGTGGCATAAGAGCAGAGCCTTGAAGAGAGTGAGGAATTTACTCATGTGGCTATCTCAAAGACAGAAGCGTGTTCTAAGCAGAGGGAACAAACAGCAAGCCTAGGGGCTTAATAGCATGAACATGCCCGGTGTGTCCTCGGAATGAGAAGAGTCCAGAAGAGTTGGCGTGGGGAGAATAAATCTGAGTGCATTAGACTAGGTCAGAGAAGTAGAAGAAGAGCTGCCATTTATCAAGGGTAACAATGGGAACACTGTAAAAGGAGTAGAATTCAAGGAAGAGCGTAAGGAACATTAGAAATGTATTTCTGGATATGTTATATTTGAGATGCCTTAGAACATCTACAAAGAGGTATCAGGCAATTGGATATACAGTGAGGAATTAAAACAGAGATGATAACGTGGGCGTCATTAGCATATAGGCGATATTTAAAACCATGAGACTGAATGAGGTCACCAAGGGAGTGGAGCTTGGTGTCCTAGAAGCCAGGCCAGACAGCATTTCATGGAGAGAGGTATCGAATGAGTCAAATAAGTGAGATGAGGCCTGAGAACTGACCCCTGAATTTAGCCATGTGAATGTCCCTGGGGGCCTGATTGGAGCAGTTTGGTGAGGGGAGGGCCTGGTTTTAGTGGGATCTAGAGAGAATGTGAGGAGAGGAATAGGAGACAGAAAGTATAGACAAGGACTTCAAAAAGCATTTCTAAAAAAATCAAAAGGAAGGAGTTCCCATTGTGACTCAGCGGTAATGAAGCTGACTAGTATCCATGAGGATGTGGGTTCTATCCCTGGCCTTGCTCAGTGCATTAAGAATAGGGTGTTGCCTTGAGCTGTGGCGTAGGTCACAGAAGCGGCTTGGATCCCTTGTTGCTGTGGCTGTGGCTGTGGCTCTGATTCAAACCCTAGCCTGGGAATGGGTGCGGCCCTAAAAAGGAAAAAAAAATAAAAAAATAAAAAAGGAAAAAGGGAGGACAGAAATAACTGAGGGCAATTAAAAGGTACAGACTTTCAGGTATAAAATAAACGAGTCACAGGTATGAAACATTAAGTGGTGTGAAGAATATAATCAGTAACTGTGTATATTTGTGTGGTGACTAATATTTACTAGACTTATCATGGTGATCATTTTGAAATATATACAAATATCCACTCATTATGTTGTGTATCAGGAGCTGTTGTAGTGTTGTGGGTCAATTATTCCTTGTAAACAAAGTCGTAGAAAAAGAGATCGGATTTGTAACCAGAGACGGGAGGGGAATTGGATGAAGGTGGTCAGAAGATACCATACAGGAGTTCCCGTCGTGGCACAGCAGTTAACAAATCCAACTAAGAACTGTGAGGATGCGGGTTCAATCCCTGGCCTTCCTCAGTGGGTTAACGATCCGGCGTTGCCGTGAGCTGTGGTGTAGGTCACAGACATGGCTTGGATCCTGTGTTGCTGTGGCTGTGGCGAAGGCTGGTGGCTACAGCTCCGATTCTACCCCTAGCCTGGGAACTTCCATACGCCGCAGGTGCAGCCCTAAAAAGCAAAATAAAAAAGATACCATAGAAACCTCCAGTTATAAGTAGTAAGGATATAATGTCCAACATGATAAGTATAATTAACACTGCTAAATGTTATATATGAAAGTTGTTAAGAGAGTAAATCCCAAGTGTTCTCATCACAAGCAAACTTTTTTTCTGTTTCTTAAATTTTCTATATATTTGAGATGATGGAAATTCACTGAACTTCTGGCGATTGTTTCATGATGTATTTAAGTCATATCATTATGGAGTGCACCTTAAACTTACACAGTGCTGTATGTCAATTATAGCTCAATAAAACTGGAAGGAAAAAAAAAGAAAAAGAGAGAAATGGAGCAATAGCCAGAGAAGTAGTTTTGGTTTTGTGCTTTAACTGTTGGAAAAACAAACAATGTTGACGGAATTATCCAGTGGAAAATGGAGAGGAAAAAAAAAGTGGAGAGAAGAGATTTGTTGAAGCTGGCACATTTTCTGGTGGGGAAGTGGAGAAGTTGGCTTTAGGGAGGAGCTTCTAACAATGCAAGTTTCAGATGTTCCGGTCATGTTTTGTGTCATTTTCTACTGCTCTTCCCTTTGCCTGAGTCCTTTCTTTCTTTCATTGATAAGACGCTACCATTTTATCTCTTTAGTGAAGTGTTTCCTTTCTATCTCAGCTCGTGAATTCATTGAAATCTCTTCCTTCTCTGAATTCATTGCTCTTGTAATCTATTCCATTAAATTGATTACGAGTCATCTTTTTATGCACAGCTGTCTTTCCCATTAAATTGTAAGCCCCTTGATAGTTGTAATTATGCCTGCCTATGGTAAGTGCCCAATAAAAGCTAGCTGACTCTGTCTCTACCACTTTCATTGAAAAGAATTTCCTCCCTTATAACTCCCTAAGGAGATAAGCCTATTATTATTCTAGGTGTAAAAGTCCATGTACTAAAATTGTTATTACACTGCCTTGTGGTCTCATCTTTTTTACTCTTCGATACTCTCTTTTTATCTCTGGTTTCTTTCCTTTGGCACCTCCCCAAATGCATCCTTTTTCTTTTCTTCTTTTAAAAATGTTCTTCTTTTATCCTTTTGTTTCTACTTGAGTTTAATTAGGGAATCTGAGATGTGTGCAGAGGTAGGAATCCAGAATAGACTGAGCAGTAGCTGTGTTATACTATACCGAGTGGAAAAAATGAGGATTGACCAGACTCCAGTGTGTGCATGTGTGTGGGGGGAGTGGTGTGTACACATGTACCTTCTTGGCAAAAGGAGCAGAATGTGGAAAGAGTACAGAGGTAAAACCATAAAATTTTCTTTTTTTTTTTTTTGTCATTTTAGGGCTGCACCCACAGCATATGGAGGTCCCCAGCCTGGGGGTCTAATCGGAGCTACAGCTGCCGGCCTATGCAACAGCCACAGCAACACGAGATCCAAGCCATATCTGCAACCTACACCACAGCTCACGGCAGTGCCGGATCCTTAACCCACTGAGTAAGGCCAGGGATCGAACCTGCATCCTCATGGATGCTAGTTGGATTCGTTTCCTCTGTGCCACAACGGGAACTCCTAAAACCATAAAATTTTCATTCATAGCTGCATGTTCACACTCTAGAATAGTGGCTAGCCCTTATGTATTTATTGAATGAGTGTTCCTGTGAATGAATTACTCCCATGATGATCAGAGGCTTCCATCACTCTTCTATCTGTGTAAACACAATGATCTTTAGAACATCATTTCAGTTATAATCTGACCACTACCCTAAATTCCCAAGCAGTAAAAATAATGTGAACTAAACAAATATATGAGGGAGTAGAGCAGAGAGAAAGTTTATACTCAGGAGCCATACCCCTCAGCCATATGCCTCCGGTCTCAGGCTGCCATTTTGTAGCTGGTGGCTTTGGGCAGGTTACTTATCCTCTCAGTGTCTCCTCATCTGTAAAATGGGACTGATAATACCTACTTCATAGGGCTGTAGTGAGGATTAAATGAATTAATATGACATTTTATAGTAATTCTAAATCTAAATCTCTTTTTTTTTTTTTTTTGCCTTATCTAGGGCTGTACCTGTAGCATGTGGAGGTTCCCAGGCTAGGGGTCTAACAGGAGCTGTAGCTGCCGGCCTTCGCCACAGCCACAGCAACGCGGGATCCGAGCCGCATCTGCAACCTACACCACAGCTCACGGCAATGCCGGATCCTTAACCCACTGAGCAAGGCCAGGGATCGAACCCACAACCTCATGGTTCCTAGTTGGATTTGTTAACCACTGAGCCACGACGGGAACTCCTCTAAATCTAAATCTTACTATGTATCTTAATCTTATCTTCATCTTTTTATTTTTTTTTTTTTAGAGGAGATTCTTTGAATTTATTTTTTTTCCTTTTTTTTTCTCTTAATGGATTTTATTTCAATTATAGGTGTGCATAAATCATCACAAGTCAATTTTACAGATTTTGTATTCCAAACCCCCAGTGCATCCCCCCACCCTATCCTCATCTTTTTAGATGAGTTAATAACTAAGGCATAGAGAGGTTAAATAGCTTTTCCACAGCTAAACAGATGGTCAGCAACTAGGGTTCATCTTAACTGCATGGTCCGTGTGCTGTGGTAACAGGTGAGACCTAGACAAGGAATGAAATGTGTCATGTTAAGGCCGCCCCTTAACATAAAAAAGCTAGGCTGGGCATTGAGAACACAGAGGCAGTAAAAGTGAAGTGTTGATGTGCCTAAAGGAATGATTATAAAGAGCAAATCTGGGGAGAGGGGAAGTAATGGAAAAGTAACTGGAGTGTCTGAAGTTTAGCGTTTGCCAAAGTTGAGGGGTGATCATCTGGAAGAAGGTGGTAACAAAATATTCCTACATTTGGGTCACAGCCCACTCCTAGTTCTTGAACTTGTCCTTAGCTTCTATGTTTTTGAAAGGGTCCCCCCCCCAACTGTATTTACATTAGGATATTACTTCTGGACGCTCCTTGTAGACCTAGGACTCAATTGGACATTACATCAGTGATCAAAGCAGGATGATGGGTTTGTTTGTAATTTACATTTTGAAAAATGTAATGCTATCATTTTTCTGGCAAATTACATTAAAAAAATTATGTTCTCTGAGGGTAGCAGCCCATATACTTCAGATTAATAGATCAATAATATACTCTTTTTTGGGGGTGGGGGGCACATATGGTAATCCGAAGTTCCCAGACCAGGGATCAAACCCATGCCACAGCAGTGACAATGCTGGATCCTTGACCTGGTGAGCCACCAGGGAACTCTGACGATTTCCTCTCTCTCTCTCTCTCTTTTGGTTTCTGTCTTTTTAAGGCTGCACCTGAGGCATATGGAAGTTCCCAGGCTAGGGGTCGAATCAGACCTGAAGCTGCTAGCCTACACCACAGTCACAGCAATGTGGGATCCAAGCCACATGTCACGTATGTGACCTATACCACAGTTTATGGCAATGCCGGATCCTTTGACCCACTGAGCAAGCTCAGGGATTGAACCAGAGTCCTCATGGATACTAGTTGGGTTCGTTCTGGCTGAGCCACAACAGGAACTCCAATTTCCCTTTTTTTTTTTTTTTTTGTCTTTTGTCCTTTTAGGGCCACACCCATGGCTTATGGAGATTCCCAGGCTAGGGGTCTAATTAGAGCTCTTGCTGATGGCCTGCACCACAGCCACAGCAAGGCCAGATCCGAGCCACGTCTGTGACCTAAACCACAGTTTAAGGCAACCCCAGATCCTTAACCCCCTGAGTGAGGCCAGGGATCGAACTCACAACCTCATGGTTCCTAGTCGGATTCCACTGCGCCACGACGGGAACTCCCCAATTTCCTTTTTTAAAGCTATGACTTGGGCAATATTTTTGTGATCTTCTAGAGCTGTTCTAGCCTCATTATTATTTCTATATTCCTCTCCATTCATTCACAACAGTCCTGAAGCAGGAATTCTATAACGTATCCCAAAGAAGATAAGCTTTGAAACAGAGAAGAGTACACCTTTTGAAAACTAGAAAAACCTTGGAGAAAGCAGGAATAAGTATTGGAGAGACTGTGCAGTGAATAGACCATCCTGTTCCACTCATAAGGGGTGTGAACTTCACCTTATGGAATGTAGGGCCCATAAAATGGAAGCATTGAAGGGCTCCGTCTTCCTTTCTTACCTGCACTTCCCACCTTTGGACTGAATGTGCTCTGAGTGGGGCCTGGAGTAGAGGAAGTAGGGAGGTTGTTGAGATTATGCTCTTACACAACATAATCTAAACAGTGGTTCCGTGGGATCCTTCAAAGCTTTTTTTTTTTTCTGGGTAAGAATTTGTACCCAGATCGGTATTAGAAATACAGTTGAGGGGAGTTCCCATTGTGGCTCAGCGGTTAACGAATCCAACTAGGAACCATCCTGGGCTTTGCTGAGTGGGTTAATGATCCGTTGTTGCCGTGAGTTGTGGTGTAGGTTGCAGACGCGGCTAGGATCTGGCATGGCTGTGGCTGTGGCATAGGCTGGTGGCTACAGCTCTAATTCGATCCCTAGCCTGGGAACCTCCATATGCCTTGGGTAAGGCCCTAAAAAGCAAAAAAAAAAGGAAATACAGTTGATCCTTGGGAGTTCCCTTGTGATGGGTTAAGGATCCGGCATTGTCACTGCAGGTTCAGATTCAATCCCAGGCCCAAGAAAACTTCTGCAAGCTGTGGCACAGCCAAAAAAAAAAGAAAGTTCATTTGATCTTTGCGCAATAGTTTTGAACTACACGGGTCCATTTATATGTGCATTTTTTCCTAGTAAACATAGTACCTGTTTTTTCATTTTATAAGTCTTTAAAATAAGTATGGGGGTAAGTGTATGTTCCATCAAAGATCCCTTTGTGTAGAATCAAAAGACCTTGGGTTTTTTCCTGATTCTATCTTTCTGCCCTTGGGTCAGTCATTTATCAATTCCTTTGTTTCTGAGGCAGAGATAATGGTATGTAGATTTTCCACTCCCAGGAGGGGTCAGTGCCTCTAACCCCATTGTTGTTCCAGGGTCAGTTGTAGTTGCTGCTTCCTCCTCTGGAAGATGATCTCTGGATGGCAGAGCAAGAGGGTGTGGCCAAGGTAGGAGAGGAAGGTTGATTGTGGGCTTTGGATTTATCCAGAGAGGGTTTGGACTGCAACTGGTTGTCTGATTCCACCTAGAGGTGAGGCCTGGATATAGCCAAGGAGAGTCTTGCTACCATCCTCCAGGCTATTAGTTGGCAGGCTCCAGAGTTTACCAGACCACACAGGAGTTTTCTTGTGGCGTAGCAGGGGAAGGATTCAGCATCGTCACTGTAGTTGCTTGGGTCACTGCTGTGGTGTGGATACATTCCCAAAAATCCCCACGAAAGATCCTAGGGTGTGTTTATACAATAAATACAGTACCACCTTTCTTTTCTTTTTTCTTTTTTATTGAGTTATATCAGACGTACAATTAAGTATACTAACCCTAAGTGTTCCATGAATTTTTATGTATATAAACACTCTTTAACTGCAGATAAAATTAGAGTATTTCCAGCAGCCCAGAGATTACATGAGGTCTGTTCTCAGTAAATACCATCATTCAAAGGGAACTAGCCTTTATTTTTCCATCTTAATGTAGAAGGACATTGTATTGTTTCATGATGTGGGCTATTCTAAGTAAAGTTACTTTAACATGGCTGAGCATGTTTCAATGACCTGTTTCTTGTTGCTTTTGCTTCAACTATACCAACCATCTTTTTTTTTTTGCAAGCAAGCAAAGCCTTTATTACAGGAGAGCAAATATCTTCCAGGGCTGCTGGGATGGGAGAGAAGAGCCCCTACTCTCTATTGTCCTATAGCGGTTTTTATCCCTTAAAGATGGGAGGAGTACCAGTGTGGGGTCCAGAAAGATGTGGTTTTCTCTTACTGACCTTGCGCAATTACCTATATCAGTCCTTGTCCAGTAGGGGCATCACGGGTGGAAATGTCCCATTAAGTCTCATATTTTCTTTGCCCCTTTCTTCCTGTAAACTGAGTCACAAGGGGTTAGGGATTAATATCCATCTGGGCACAGGTACACTCCCTATAGTAAGCATGGCCTGTCCAACCATCTTTCCGAAGTGGCTGTTTTGGTTACCACTTCCGTTTTGCTTTTGAAAGAGGCATTTGGCAGAGGCATTAACAATTTGTTCCTCCCATAGCCCTTCTTGGCACAAAACAATTACATTTTTCAAAATTAGGAAAGTATCGTTAACTCATTAAAGAACAAAAAAATATTCCACCACCTATGAAGTAATAGTCAAAATTTTTCTTTCCTGTGTCCCTACTCCATTTCCCAGAGGTTATCAGTACTGAAAGTGCAGAGATTAGATTCACATGTTTTGAATGAATTCTATGTAGTCTTGACTCTGTTAAGTAAATATTAATGATTCTACTTTTTCCTCTGTACTGATTTCCTGGACCAGATTTTATGTTTGACATTTCCTAAGAAACGAAGGGGAAAATCTCAGTCTTCATTAGGTAACTTCATCAATACCATTTTAGATACAAAACTTAAAAATCAGTTGAGTGTCCCTAGAAAATAGGTTTAAAAGTTTTTCTCTCCTGCTCTGTTTAACAGACCACTTAGTTACTGCGTAATTGAAACTCGATTTACCAAAAGATAGAAGTATTAGATTCATTTTTCACTGTGAATGCTAAACTGTGTTGGGATAATGGGCTATTTACCAAAAGCTGTTATCAGGAAACTTGAAAAGCACTTGGCAAAGAGAATTTCAAAATAGACCGAAGGCTTTTGGGAAAATGAAAGAGAAAGGAACAGATTTGCTTTGTAATTTATGAAACATGGGGTTGTTTGTGTAACTTTTGGGGGTTTTTATTTGTTTTGTTTTATTTGGCTGCTCTTGTGGCAAGTGGAAGTTCCCAGGCCAGGGATCTAACACCAGCAGTGACCCCCAGCCACTACAGTGACAACCCAGGATCCTTAACCTGCTGGTACCACAAGAGAACTCCCTCGTGTAACTTTTTATACCATACCTGTAGCAATAGTCTTATGTCCTATAACCCTGTGATTTTTTTTTTTTTTTTTTGGTCACCATGTGCAGTGGATTGATGGGGGATCTCAGTCCCCGAACCAGGGATTCAACCTGGGCCATGGTGGTGAAAGCACTGATTCCTAACCACTAGGCCACCAGGGAACTCCTTGTGATTTTTTTTTGGGGGGGTGGGGGTAGAAAGTCATTATTTTCATCCTTAAGTATGCTTCTTATCCCCCCCCTCCCAGGAACTAATAGATGAGGGCTGTGACATCCCTACCCCCATAATTTGTGCTGCATGGAGGAATGAGTAGTAATCATCAGTAAACCCCTGGCCCTTCCACAGTAACGTTGCCTTCAGGCAATGTCTGAACTGGCGTTCAGAGGAATCTGCAAGACCCCCAAGCTTCTATTTGACTGTCACTTTATCTCTTCTCCTAGCACAGGTACTTTTATGAAAATCACATTAAAAGAGCATCCCAGAGTAGCTGGGGGTTCTAAGTACCCTAAGGTACATATACAGATTACTTTTGCTTCCTTGCTCTATCTATAGACCCTGGTGACCTTGGGTTCAGATCTGCCAAGGAAAATCATTGTGGCATAGTACATTTTATGGTCTTTTCAGAGTGTTCTGCTCCTTGCCCCCCCGACAGAGCCACATCTGTTTTTTAAAAAATTTATTTATGTCCTTGCCCGTTTATTACCTGTATTAGTTTCTCAGGGCTGCCATAACAATTTACCATAAACTTAGTGGTTTAAGGAGCAAAAATTTATTCTCTCAAGAGTTCTAGGGGCTAGAAGTCTTCAATGATGATGTTGACCGACTTGGTTCCTTCTTAACTCTTTGTGGGAGAATCTGTTCCATGCCTCCCTTCTGGCTTCTGGTGGTTGTGGGCAGTCCTGGGAGTCCCTTGGCTTGTACCTGCATCAATCCACTGTCTGTCAAACTTTTTTTTTTCCTGTCTTTTTAGGGACGCACCTCCTCCAGAATGACCTCATATTAACTGGTTACGTCTGAATAAAACCCACTTCTAAATAAGCTCAGGTTCTGAGGTCTAGGTGGACTGGAATTCTGGGGGAACACTATAAGCCAACACATCACCTACTTGAGCAGACAGTTCTACTGTGGTGTGAACTAGACAACTGCGAACTGTTGTTTCCACATGTTCTCAGAAGTAGAACTTTTAAAAAGGGAGAGAAAGTGTTATTGGTACTTTTGCTTCCTTTTTTTCAGAAATGGAGCATGTGGGCTCTAGTTTTTCCATGTCTTTGTTATTTTGTTAAGGGAAGGGCAGAAGAAGGTGTCTGATAGTGACAGCCTTGTCACTGTCTTACATGACAGGCTCTGTGCTCGGAACTATTCAGTGCCCCTGCTTGGTTTCCTGTCCACCCCCTTCCCAAAACACTAAGCTCAATGACAGTTTGTGAGGCCACCTTCAATTCTGAGTGTGGCCATGGTAGGGGAGGAAGAGACATGCATGTCTCCTCTCCCTTAAGGAGCTATAATTGGTCTCTGTTTCAGCATTTTTTAGGATAATACTATATCTCTCTTCTTTTTTATTTCCACCAGTCTCCAAAACAAATGTCAGGACAAGAGTAGCTCCCTCCCATTGCCAAAAAAAGTTCCCAGAAGCTATTTTCTTTGGCCCTCTACAAACCAGTTACATGGGTATTTAAACAGTTTGTGTTTTTCTCAACATCATTTCTAGATGACATTTCAAAATTATGCTTTTGGACTGTTGCTCATCGTGTTTGTACTGTGTCATTTCTCCACTATACCACTTCTCCCTTTTTTTCTGCACCCATGGCATGTGGAAGTTCCCAGGACAGATATTAAATCTGCACCAGAGCAGTAACTCGAGTCACAGCAGTGACAATACTGGATCCTTAAAGTGCCACCAGGAAAATTTTATCACTGCTTTTCTAACGACAGACTTTTCCAGCATATATAGCTTCATAGAGGGTCATAATTCCAGCTGCTCTAGCTAAACAGCTCTTAGGTAATTTGTACATGTGTGTATGAATGCATGTGTGTGTACAAGAGAGAGAGTGAGAGAGAAAGAAATACCTCTGGTCTCTTCTAATAAGGCTATTAATCTCATCATGAGGACCCCACTCTCATCCCTGCATCTGAATCTAATTGCCTCCCAAAGGCCCTGTCTCCAAATATTATCCCATTGGGGTTAGAGCTTTAGAGTATTAATTTTTGAGAGGTGCAGTTCAGTTCACATCAGGGCTGTATAGTAAAATTCGGTTGTCATCTTCTGTACCTAGAATATTTGGAGGTGATGGTGGATTTCATGTTGATATGAAATAAATTTTAGTTACCTTTCTCAAGCCAGCTTTCCTTGTTTCCTTAAAAAGCAAGAGCCTTTTAGAAGTTATTTAATGTTCTACTCCACGCAACTTTTGCTTTAGAAGATTTTTAATAAACGGTAAAGAATCAGAGTGACTTTTTGTTTTTTTCCAATTTACTGAGTAAGGGAACTTCAATTCCTAAACCCAAGGCAACACATTACCTATTTTGACTTTGTGTACAGTCCAAATAGTTGAAAAATCATCAGCTTTAAGCCTTTGAAACACATTCATACCTATTTTGACTTTGTGTACAGTCCAAACAGTTGAAAAATCATCAGCTTTAAGCCTTTGAAACACATTCAGTCTGGACTTACCTTTCTAGGAGATACAGCTGTTTGTTTTTGACTAAATTTTTTGAGTTGAAAGATCATTTTTCCTTTTAATGGCAGTGGATTTTCATAAATACATAGCTTTATTTAAACGGATGACAGTCCTAAGCGTACTAAATTAGGTTATAAATGAAAAAATGTATAGTTTTGTGTTCCTGACACATATTTCACTCTGGGTCATTTTTTGATAGTTGGAAATTTCTGGAAATCACAAAGCCTACTTTTTTTTCTGTCATTCGTCATATTTACAGTTTAATAGCAACATATTCATTGCTACATATTAGGTTCTAGTTCCTAATTTCTAGTTTCTAAGAAACCTAGAAAATAATATTTAAATACACTAACCAGCTTTTTGTATCTTGCATTCCAGGGAGTAAAGGTTTTGAGTTAACCATGACTTGGGGTCTAGGACTACCATTTTTATAATTATTTTCCTCTTTTTTTGCCTTTTATGTAGAGCCGCACCTGCGGCACATGGAGGTTCCCAGGCTAGGGGTCTAACAGGAGCTGTAGCTGCCGGCCTTCGCCACAGCCACGCAACACAGGATCCGAGCCGCGTCTGTGATCTACACCACAGCTCACGGCAACGCCGGATCGTTAACCCACTGAGCAAGGCCAGGGATCGAACCCGCAACCTCATGGTTCTTAGTCGCATTTGTTAACCACTGAGCCATGAAGGGAACTCCCAATATAATTATTTTCTGATCTTTTCAGTTCTGTTAGTTTTGCTGTGTTAGAGTAACTTTACTCTCTTGAGACCCACATGGTCGTAGGCCCATCAAAACAGACAATAAGCAAACATTTAGAGCTTACTATTTAAAATTCTTAAGTTTTCTAGTCAGATTCTTTGATCAACATCCATAATCTGATATTGAGTATATCCCATTTAAAGGATAGAGATGAGGAAGACATCAGCTTGTGTGTGTGTGTGTGTGTGTGTGTGTGTGTGTGAATGCAGATCATAAGGAAACAGACTGATGTGCAGCACTGGGAAAACAGGTTGGGATTAATGACATCAAGTGAAGCCCTGGCACAGATTGTTGAGAGGAAGAGCATGTCGGCTCTCTTGCTCCTAGTGTCTTTAAGATTAGGACAGGTGCCCAGCTTTCAGAAATGTGTCAAGCGAAATTTGTCTCAAAGGCACGAGAGGGGACACATTAACAGAGGTAGCTCCTGTCTCTGAGAGAGAATCTGAAAGGCATTCCTAGGCTCAGACATTATTTCCCAAAACTGTCTGACCTCATTCTTCTCTAAAGTGTGCATGACAGTTATGATAATTAATGACCTTTGGAAGTCATATTCATTTTATTTTTTAATTGGGAGGAGTAGGAAACCTTTGCCATATATATATATAGCTTTTTGGGGCTGAACCTGTATCATATGGAATATGGGAGTTCCCATGGTAGGGGTCGAATCAGAACTTTAGCTGCCAGCATACCCCACAGCCACAGCAACATGGGATCTGAGCCATGTCCGTGACCTACATTGAGTGGAGCCAGGGATTGAACCCATGTCCTCATGGATACTAGTTGGGTTTGTTACTGCTGAGCCACAATAGGAACTCCATCTTTGTCAGATTTTGAATCAAGGTTTTGTTTCTGTGATAAAATGATTTGGGGAGTTCCTGTTTTGGTGCACAGCAGAAATGAATCTGACTAGTTTCCATAAGGATGTTGGTTCGATCCCAGGCCTTGGGCTCGGTGGGTCTGGGATCAGGCGTTTCCCTGAGCTGTGGTATAGGTTACAGACACTGCTCAGATCCCGGGTTGCTGAGGCTGTGGTGTAGGCCGGCAGCTGTAGCTCTGATTCTACCCCTAGCCTGGGAACTTCATATGCTGCAGGCATGGCCCTAAAAAGGAAAAAAAAAAAAAAAAAAAAAAATAGATTTGACAAGTTTTCCTTCCTTTTCTATGCCCCGGGACAGTTTGCATAGTATAGGAATTCTTTGAAAGCTTGATAGAATTCATCAATTAGAACAATTAGGTTTTTCTCTTAAATGATTGGAGTTTTGGGAGATGAGGGCAGTTTTTAGATCTTTTCTGTTTTTTTGATATTAGTCTATTTATTATTTTGTGTCAGTTTTAGTAACATTTTAACTTCTTTTGCTTTAAAAGTATTTTGAAGTAACATTGGTTTATAGCATTGTATACACTTCATGTGTACATTATATTTCTATTTCTGTATATACTATGGTGTGTGCACCACCAAAATTTTAGCTCCCATCCATCACCATATCCCTTTACCCATTTTGCCCTCCCACTCACTCCTTCCCTCTACCTGTTCTCTGTATCTGTGTGTTTGTTTTTGTTTGTCCATTTATTTTGTCTTTGTTAACTTGTTTTTTATATTTCACATATGAGGAACAAAGAAACACATAAGGACAAAGGAACAAAGAACATACAGTGGAGAAAAGAGAGTCTCCAGAGTTCCCATTGTGACTCAGTGGTAATGAACCTGACTAGTGTCCATGAAGATGGAGGTTCGATCCCTGGCCTCGCTCAGTAGGTTATGCATCCAGCATTGCCGTGACTTGTGGTGTAGGTTGCAGATGTGGCTTGCATCCTGAGTTGCTGTGGCTGTGGCGTAGACTGGCAGCTTCATCTCCAGTTTGACTCCTAGCCTAGGAACTTCCATATGCCACAGGTACAGCCCTAAAAAGCAGAAAAAAAAAAGAGAGAGAGAATCTCTTCAATAAGTGGTGTTGGGAAAACTGGACAGCCACATGGAAAAAAAAATGAAACTTGACCACTGTCTCACACCGTACACAAAAATCAACTCAAAATGGATTAAAAATTTGACTGTAAGACCTGAAACTAAAACTCCTAGAAGAAGGCATAGGCGGTATGCTCTTTGACAGCTGTCCTAGCAGTATCTTTCTGGATATATCTCCTCAGGCAAGGGAAACAAAACTAAACAGTAGAAGTACATCAGACTAAAAAGCTTCTGCACAACAAAGGAAACCATCAACAAAACAAAGAGAAAACCTACTGAATGGGAGAATATATTTGCAAATCATATATCCAGTATGGAGTTAATATCCAAAATATATTAAAAAAAACTCATACAATTCAATTACATAAAACCCAAACAACCCGATCAAAAAATGGGTAATAGGAGATGGATAGATATTTTTACAAAGAAGACATGCAGATGGCCATCAGGCACATGAAAAAATTCTCAATATCATTAATCATCAGGGAAATGCAAATCAAAACTAAAGTGAGATATCATATGATACCTATTAGAATGGCTGTTTTAAAAAGGGAAGAAATAACAAGTGTTCATGAGGTTGTGGAGAAAAGGGAGCCCTTATACATGGTGGGAATATAAGTTGGTGCAATCACTATGGAAAATGATATGGAGGTTCCTCAAAAAAGTTAAGAATAGGAGTTGCTGGGAGTTCCCATTGTGGCTCAGTCATAACGAACCCAACGTCATAGGTTCCATGATGATGCGGGTTTGATCCCTGGCCTTGCTCAGTGGGTTAAGGATCGAACATTGCTGAGAGCTGAGGTGTAGGCTGAAGATCCAGCTCCAATCTTGTGTTGCTGTGACTGTGGTGTAGGCCGGCAGCTGTAACGCTGATTCAACCTGTAGCTTGGGAACTTTCTTTCTTCTTTTTTTTTTTTTTGTCTTTTTAGGGCTGTACCTGCAGCATATGGAGGTTCCCAGGCTAGTGGTTGAATCAGAGCCGTAGCTATTGGCCCACACCGTAGCCACAGCAACACCAGATCCTAGCCACATCTGTGACCTGCACCACAGCTCACAGCAACGCTGCATCCTTAACGCACTGAGCAAGGCCAGGGATCGAACCTGCGTCCTCATGGAAGCTAGTCAGATTTGTTTCTGCTGAGCCACAACAGGAACTCCTAGCCTGGAAACTTTCATATGCTGCAGGTACGGCCTTAAAAAAAAAGCAAAAAAAAAAGGAATGGGAGTTACCACTGTGGTACAATGGGATGGGCAGTGTCTTGGGACCACAGGGGCATGGTTTCAATCCCCTGCTCCACACAGTGAATTAAGGATCTGTTATGCTGGAGCTGCAGCTGCAGCTTGGGTCAGATCCCTGGCCTAGGAACTCCATAAGCCTCAGGCTGGTCAAAAGTGAAAACAAAAACAAACCCCCCTTACCTCCAAAAAAATTAAGAATAGAGCTATATGATCCAGCTATTCCACTTCTGGGCAGTTATCCAAATAATACAAAAACACTAATTTGACAAGTTATATGCACCCCTGTGTTCATCAAATCGTTATTTACAGTAGCCAAGATATGGAAACAGCCTAAGTGCCCATCGATGAATAAATGGATAACAATGTGGGACATATATACAATCAATTACTACTCAGTCATAAAAAGATGAAAGCTTGCCATTTGCAACAACATTATGGACCTCGAGAGTATTATGCTGAGTGAAATAAGTCAGAGATAGACAAATACTATATTATTTCTTGACTTTTATTTTGAACAACTTGGCATACAGAACTCATTTATTTTTCTAAATTTTCACTATTGTTTGATTGCTAGTTCCCTTTCATACAGACTCTTGAATGAACCATTTATTTCAGCAACTTAGGCCTAGAAAGTAATACAAACCCAGTTTGCTAGAGCACCAAGCTGTCTGCATCAGTGAAAGCGAATATCTGGAATGAACTCCTGTCTACTTTCTTTTTGATGGGCAGGTGGGTGATGGTAGTGAAGGCTGCTGATGTCTGCTCTGCACTTGTATTAGGGTCAAATCAGGGGACGGAAACCATATCAGAGATAATTTAACATCAAGAACTGTTTTCTAGGGATAAGGTTGGTAACTAAGTGTGTAAAAGGGTAAAAAAAAAATTCTCTAAGGTAATATAAATGTAACAGGTAGAGAAATAGCTACACTACTCTGTATTAGTTTTTTAGGGCTACTATGACAAAATACCACAGACTGGGTGGCTTATAAACAACAAATAATTATTTCTTCACAGTTCTGGAGGCCAGAAATCTGAGATAAAGGTGTCAGCAGGCCTCTCCCCTTGGCTTGTAAATGGCCATCTTTTCCCTGTCTTCGTATGATTTTCCCTCTGTACCTGTCTGTATCCAAATTTCTTTTTCTTATAAGAACACCATCTTAATAGATCAGGGCCCACCCTAATGGCCTCATTGGAATTTATTTCTTTATTTCTTTCTTTATTTATTTACTTATTTATTTTTAATGAAACAGTATTTTTTTTCCATTACTTAATGAATTTTATTACAATTATAGGTGTACAAAAATCCTCATTGGAGTTTAATCACCTCTTTTAGAACTCTCTCTCTCTTTTTTTTTTTTTTTGTCTTTTTAGGCCGCTGCCACACCTACAGTGTATGGATTTCCCAGGCTAGTGGTCAGTGTGGAGCTGCAGCTGCTGGCCTACACTGCAACCACAGTAATGCCCGATCCAAGCTGTATCTGCAGCCTACCCCACAGCTTTGCAATGTTGGATCCTTAACCCACTGAGTGAGACCAGAGATTGAACCCGCATCCTCATGGGATGTGAGTCGGGTTCGGTACCGCTGAGCCATGACAGGAACTCCTAGGACTCCATTTTTGTAACCAGTTGTATTCTGAAACTGTGGGATTTAGATCTTGAACGTACAAATTTTGGGAGGACAGAATTCATTCTTCAACACACTTTTAATGATGGGGAAACAGAGGGAAGAGATTGGAATGATTAACAATTAAAGACTTAGAGAAGGGGAGTTTTCTCGCTCTCGTTCGCCCGCTCCCAAGCTTGCTCGCGCTTTTGCTCGCGCTCTCCTCGCGGATCGAAGGGGCTCTGGCCACAGGCTGTGGTTGGGAAGGGTGACAGAGGCAGCGGCTCAGGAGATACGACGCTGCCGCGGTGGTGGTGGTGGTGGTGGTGGGAAGATGTCGGGCGAGGACGAGCAGCAGGAGCAGACTATCGCCGAGGACCTGATCGTGACCAAGTATAAGATGGGGGGCGACATCGCCAACCGGGTACTTGGGTCTTTGGTGGAAGCATCCTGTTCAGGTGTGTCGGTACTGAGCCTGTGTGAGAAAGGTGATGCCATGATAATGGAAGAGACGGAAAATTTTCAAGAAAGAAAAAGAAATGAAGAAAGGTATTGCCTTTCCCACCAGCATTTCAGTAAATAACTGTGTATGTCACTTCTCCCCTTTGAAGAGCGACCAGGGCTATATTCTCAAGGAAGGTGACTTGGTAAAAATTGACCTTGGGGGTCCATGTGCATGGCTTCATCGCCAATGTGGCTCACACTTTTGTGGTTTATGTAGCTCTGGGAACTCAAGTAATAGGGCAGAAAGCAGATGTCATTAAGGCAGCTCACCTTTGTGCTGAGGCTGCCCTACGCCTTGTTAAACCTGGAAACCAGAACTCACAAGTGACAGAAGCCTGGAACAAAGTTGCCCACTCATTTAATTGCACACCAATAGAAGGTATGCTCTCACGCCAATTAAAGCAGCATGTGATTGATGGAGAGAAAACCATTATCCAGAATCCCACAGACCAGCAGAAGAAGGACCATGAAAAAGCTGAACTTGAGGTACACGAAGTCTATGCTGTGGATGTTGTCATCAGCTCAGGAGAGGGCAAGGCCAAGGATGCAGGTCAGAGAACCACCATTTACAAACGAGACCCTTCTAAGCAGTACGGCCTGAAAATGAAAATTTCACGTGCCTTCTTCAGTGAGGTCGAAAGACGTTTTGATGCCATGCCCTTTACTTTAAGAGCATTTGAAGATTAGAAGAAGGCCCGAATGGGTGTGGTGGAGTGCGCCAAACATGAACTGCTATGACCATTTAATGTTCTCTATGAGAAGGAGGGTGAATTTGTTGCCCAGTTTAAATTCACAGTTTTGCTCATGCCCAGTGGCCCCATGCAGATAACCAGTGGTCCCTTCGAGCCTGACCTTTACAAGTCTGAGATGGAGGTCCAGGATGCAGAGCTCAAGGCCCTCCTCCAGAGTTCTGCAAGTCGGAAAACCCAAAAAAAGAAAAAAAAAGAAGGCCTCTAAGACTGCAGAGAATGCCACCAGTGGGGAAACTTTAGAAGAGAATGAAGCTGGGGACTGAGGTGGGTCCCGTCTCCCCAGCTTGCCACTCCTGCCTCATCCCCTTCCCACCACGCCCCAGGCTCTGTGAAGTGCAGTTCGTCTTCTCCACCCAGGACCGCCAGCAGAGCAGGGTCTCCCAGCCCCCTTCCAACAACAACCAGCTCCAACTGACTCTGGTCTTGGGAGGCCAGGCTTCCCAGCCACCGAAGACTACTTTAAATAGAAAAGAGAAATTGAATAATAAAATCAGGAGTCAAAAAAAAAAAAAAAAGACTTAGAGAAGGGGCCCTGAGGAGCTAAAGTCAGACCTGCAAGGAAATGAGGGAGTTAGTCTGGGGCTTCTTGTGTTTCTGAACTCGGAAACCTAAGCCCCAGCACAGATTTAAGATGTAAACACAAATTTCTTTTGTTAGAATGGAATAAGAAGGCCTGGATTTACCCTCCTGTCTGAAAACAAACAAACAAGACAGAAAGGCAGATAAAAATATGTGAAACCAGTTTTTAAGACACTAGACATCAAGTGATGATGGATGGTAGTCCTGGAAAAATGGGAAGTCAATGAGGTGAGTCCTGTGATTGATCCTGTTTGCTGATCTGAGGTTCCAGGATCTGGCTTGGGAGTGGAACCCAGGCAGAACCTGACAGACTCTCTATGTTGAGGAGACAGAGCCAAGAGTCTGGGGAGAGCAAGATAGTTTGAATTATCAGGACAGGATGTGAAGGAGCTGTACCCAGAGAGGATGTGGGATCTGAAGATGTTTCCCTTAAATATTTTGGACAACACTGATCAGCAAATGCGTGTGAGAATATAACGCAGAGCTGGGGAAAGAACCGCCTGAAATAATTGGCAGGAATAGAACACTGCACACACATAGGGCCAGAAGCAGTGCTTGTCCCACCAGCCAAATTGGAAAGGCTCGGAACTCGTGGGGCACCGAGTTGAACAAGTTCAGCTTTGTTCCCGGTGAGCCTTCTCATAGTACTCGGAAGGACCCTGCCTCAGTAGCAGGGAGTGCTTCTCCCTGGACTAAACATAGATCTGGCCAGTCCTAATAATGACCTTAAAATCAAGACCACCATAGATCCAACTGTTTTCAAGTAACTTCAATGCATCTAAACAAAGTTCAAGAATATTTGTAGAAATACTGACCTAGATGAGACCCTACAAAGTGAAATTCAAAATTTCACCAGGCATACAAAGAAAGTAGGAAAAAATTATGAATAATGAGAAAAATTACCAAGATCAAGAACTAATGCTTACGTTAGAATTAGAAGGATAAGGTGTTCCCGTCGCGGAGCAGTGGAAACGAATCCAACCAAGAACCATGAGGTTGCAGGTTCTATCCCTGGCCTCGCTCAATGGGTTAAGGATCCGGAGTTGCTGTGAGCTGTGGTGTAGGTCACAGATGTGGCTTGGATCTGGCATTGCTGTGGATATGGCGTAGGCCAGAAGCTATAGCTCTGATTTGACCCCCAGCCTGGGAACCTCCATATGTTGCGGGTGTGGCCCTAAAAAGACAAAAGACAAAAAAAAAAAAAAAGAATTAGAAGGATAAGAAAATTAGTTAATATATTTCATATGCTCAAAAAGTAAAATAAAGACATGGAAAGTTTTTTATTTTACTTTATTTTTTTTGTAAGTGGTGCATTACAGAGTCATACAGCAGCATGAATGAATCTCAAAATAACTATGCTAAATGAAGGGATATGGATAAAAAAAAAGGTACACACAAAATCCAAATTTATGGTGATAGAAAGCTCATTAGCAGTTGCCTAGGAATGGGAGTGTGCTGGGATAGCCAAGGGTCATGGGGAAATTTTTGGTGGATGAGTGATGGATTTATTCATTATTTTGATTGTGAAGATGGTTTCATGGGTATAAACATTTGTCAAAACTCATAAAATGATATACTTTAAATGTGATGTATAGTTTATGTCGTGTCATATATCAAGCAATTTTTTTTAAAAGAGCTATGACTGTGAACAGAAAGCTGAACTCTTTCTGGAAATTGTTACACACTAACCTGTATATATACTTAGTTTATATTCTAAAACAGTAACGTGCAGTTGCCTTATCAGTGACTTGCTTTGATGTGAAGTTTTTCTATCCACATACCTAAGCTAGGAATGGTGGCTAGCATTTGCCTTCAACTTTGTTCCCAGCGAGTCTTCTCTTCTTAACTGAATTTGGCAGCCCTTGTAGCCTCATGATATTTAGAGATGAGGTATTATATTAATTCCTAGCTTGTATTCTCACGAGCCAGGTCAGTGCAAAGAAGGAAGGAGAAGAGAATAGAATCTTGCTGACATTATACTGCAACTTAAGTAGACACACCTACAGGTAAAGTTTTCCCTCCATGGTGGTGGTCTTCCCAGCATTGTGTTCTTTCTAACTGGTCAGCGTCTTGTGCCTGAAAATCTTCCAGATCTCCCATAAAAGTATTTGATTTGTAACATCCTTGTGGAAAAAATCCGTAACAGTCCAGACTTGCTGATTAACAATGAGGTCAACAACAGATTTTTAAAAACTCTTTTTCTTTTTCTCTTTGTTAAATAATTCAAGCAATATCTGGTGGGCACTTATATGCCGGGCACACTTAGCTGTTATATACTTCTAGAGCTTTGTTATTCAAAGTGCGTTTAGTAGAACATAGCATCAGTGTCACTTGGATCTTGTTAGAAATGCAGAATCAGAGTCCACCTCCAGACATACAGAATCAGTATCTGCATTTTAACAAGATCCCTCAGTGACTTGTATGTACATTCAGAAGATACCTTTCTAGAAAATTCTCCTTAGCTTTACCACTTGAATACTGCTATGACTTTGGTTAAATAACTTTACTTCTCTAATCTATTAAGAACTGAGAGGATAGAAGTAATGGCAGAAACTGTGTTGTGTATTATTGGGAGGTTATAGTGAGATAAACCTTCTAAAGCACTTAACACGCTGGCTGGTACCTAGTAAGTGTTTTTTAAAAAGAGTTAGCCATTATTATTTTTGTTATTATTATTATACGTATTTTTTT
>PVHT021183695.1:1450445-1461743 GCA_004024745.2 Catagonus wagneri | reverse complement strand
TATTATACGTATTTTTTTAAGTTGAAAGAAAATCTTTTTTTTTTTTGTAAAATTTCCCTTATAGCCACTTCCCTTCTAGTTCATTTTTTTGTTCATAATCCTGACAGAAAGATATTTTCCCAAGAGACCTGACAGTTAAATACAACACTCAATCCTGGATTGGATCCTAAACTGGAAAGGGAAGGAGCAAAAATGGATGACTTAATCATCTTGAGTGGCCATAATAAAATACCGTGTCAGTGATCTGTACAACAGAAATTTGTTTTCTCCTAGGTCTGGGTACTGAAAGTCAGGGATCAGGGTGCCAACATGCTGGGTTCTGGTGAGAACTCGTCTTTGGGCTTGCAGATGGCTGCCATCTCCCTGTGTCCTCATGTGGTCTTTCCTCTCTCTCTTCCTCAGTTTATAAGATCACTAATCTCATCACAAGGGCCCTACCCTCATAATCTTACCTAACCCTTATCACTTCCTAAAGGCCCTACTTCTAAAACCATCACATTGGGGGTTAGAGTTTCAACATATAAGTTTTAAGGGGACACAAAAACATTTAACTCAGACAGGGAATGAGCTTTGTTGATAATGTTTTTTGCTGTCTTTTTCAGTGACTTGACAGTACTGAACATTGGATTTTAAGTGACGCGGAATTAGTTGATGATGAATCTCTTCTAGATGAAATGCTGCACAAGTAATTTTCAGACATACATACACAGGCACATTCGGGTACAACAAATTATTGTACAACAATAAGTGTACAACAATTATTTTGAAATATTTTCACAGATTAAAACATTCGAGGTGTTTTTTTTTTTTCTCAGTATTTTAAGAATGTGTTACGACTGCCTTCTGGTTTGCAATGTTTCTAATGAGAAGCCTGCTGTCATTCTTATCATCCTTGTTACAGTGTGTGTGTCTCCTCAGCTGCTTTTAGAATCTTCTCACTCTTGTGATTTTATCGAAGTCCACAATTTTTTTAGTTACTTCTCTTCAAGAGATGAAGATGAATTAATCTCCTCTTGAGTGTAGACAGAATTTAGTGACTTGTTTCTAACAAAAAGAATATGGCAGAAGTGGTGGTACCACCTTTTTTTTTTTTTTTTTTTACTTTTTAGGGCTACATCTGTGGCTTATGGAAGTTCCCAGGCAAAGGGTCGAATCAGAGCTGCAGCTGCTGGCTTACACCACAGCCATGGTAACACCAGATCCAAGACACATCTGCAGCCTACACAGCAGCTTGTGGCAAAGCTGGATCCTGAGCGAGGCCAGGGATCAAACCTGAATCTTCATGCGTACTAGTTTGGTTCTTAACCCACTGAGTCACAGTGGGAATCCTGGTATGTTACTTTGAATATTAGAATATAGAAAACTGGTTTCCATCTTGGGCCGTAGTTGCTTTCACTCTCGCCCTTACATGCACACACACACACCCCTATCTCTGTCTCTTATCACTTGCTGTGGGAAGTTCAGAGGAAGCTATCCTGTCCTAAAGATGACTCTAAAGACCAAGGTGACTTTAGAGACGCCCAAGTCATGAGGAACTGAGGTATCTGGCTAACTCAGGAAGAAACAGAGGCCTGCAAAGACTATGTGATTCAGTTTGGAAGTAGATCCTCAAATCTCAGATGACTTCTGGAAATAATTTTATCTTTTTGAGGCTTTCTTTTAAGTATGTTAGGTGCATTCAGAATAGCTAACTTGGTCCTAGTGCTGAGGCAATGTCCTTCTGAGGATTCTGCTCTTTACATCATCTATTAAGACATCTTTCCCCTCTGGCTGATGGGAACATGGGCCCTTCTTGATCTTGTATAAGCTGTAGAGATTGTTCCACCTGATTCTCCCGCCTCTACAGCTTTATTGAGATATAGTTGACATATAACATTTTGCAAATTTAAGGTATAAACATCACAACTTGATTCATGTAAATATTGTGAAACGATTACCACAATTGAGTTTGTTAACAATTCTATCACCTCATATAGTTAACCTTTGTGTGTGTGTGTGTGTGTGTGTGTGTGTGTGTGTGTGGTGTGGTGGGAACATGTAAGATTTTCTAACTTAGTAGGAGTTCCTGCTGTGGCACAGCAGGTTAAGGATCCCATGTTGTTTCTACGGGGGCTCAGGTCACTGCTGAAGTGTATTGGGATTGATCCCTGACTTGGCACAGCGGGTTAGGGATCTGGCATTGCTCCAGATGTGTAGGTCACAGCTGCAACTCAGATTTGATCCCTAGCCTGGGAACTTCCATATGCCAAATGTGTGTCAGGAAAAAAAAAAACCCCACTATTTGCAGTCTTTACCTAAGGAATGAGGAGGTATATTTCCCCTCTTTGTCGGCAGAAGTTGTTTGGAATTTTTCTGCACAACAGATTTGTCTCTTTTCCCTCATTCATTAACTTATTTAATCATTTATTTATGTTAGTGTAGACTCATGACTATTTATTTTGTACTTTTGTTTATAATCCAGTACTACTTTATTTTCTTGATCAAACTGTTTCAGCTTTGGTCACTGGGAGCTTTTTCAATGGTTCCTGTGGTCATTTGACATAACCTCATCTATGTGGCTTTTAGAGTTCTTTGAGCAGGCCTGTATTTTCTTCCTTCCTTCCTTCCTTCCTTCCTTCCTTCCTTCCTTTCTTTCTTTCTTTCTTTCTCTCTTTCTCTCTATCTCTTTTTCTTTTTCAGGCTACACCCTTGGCATGTGGAAGTTCCCAGGTTAGGGGTCAAATTGGAGCTTCAGCTGCCAGCCTGTGCCATAGCCACAGCCATGTGAGCTCTGAGCTGCATCTGTGACCTATACCACAGCTTACGGCGATGCTGGATCCTTAACCCACGGAGCAAGGGCAGGGCTCGAACCTACGTCCTCTATTAGTTGGGTTCATTATCACTGAGCCATGACGAGAACTCTCTTTTTCACTTTCTGACACTGCAAAATGCTCTAGGATCACATTCTATAATTCTTGCTCTGGTGTTAGAATCAGCCATTTCTCCAAAGAGCCCTATCTTTTTTTTGAAAATCATTATTAGAAACCACAATATGAGCACTAGATATATTTGTTGATACAGGGATATCTTTACTTTGTTAAGTCCTCTAAGCTAATAGAGCAAAAAAAAAGTGTGTATACTAGCCTGTGTACATACATATCTATAAATATTTCTATATGTAATCATCTGTACCAATATTAAGCTAAAGATGAACTCATACTGATGCTCAAACTATAATCTAGGAGTTCCTGTCATGGTGCAGTGGAAATGAGTCTGACTAGGAACCATCAGGTTGTGGGTTCGATCCCTGGTCTCGCTCAGTGGGTTAAGGATCTGGTATTGCCATGAACTGTGGTATAGGTCACAGACGCGACCTGGATCTGTCATTCCTGTGGCTGTGGTATAGGCCGGCAGCTGTAGGTCTGTTTAGACTCCTAGCCTGGGAACTTCCATATGCCATGGATGCAGCCCTGAAAAGGAAAAACAAAACAAAACAAAACAAAAACTAAAAAAACTAAAATCTATTACTACCTGGATAATTTGAGGAATTTATTTTTAATTGTATTTATTTCTTCGAGTAGATAAAGTAATTAAAAATAAATAAAAGATTACATGTAATGAAGATCTTCCCTTCTACCCTTTCCTAACATCCAACTGGTTGCCTCCTGGAGGTGTTTAATCTTACCAGTTTCTGCAGGGGAATTGAGAAAACCTTTGTAAGATCTACTAGAGGGTTAACTTTCAAAGCAGATTTACATTATTTAATTTTATCCCGTATGTGAATCAATCAAAGAAGACAGTATCAGTATCATTTTTTTTGGCCACATCCATGGCATGTGAAAGTTTCCTGGGCCACAGTGACTGAACTGAACTGACTGAACTAGTGACGGCACCTGAGCCACAGCAGCAACCCAAGCTGCTGCAGTGACGATGCCAGATCTTTACCCGCTGTACCATAAGAGAACTCCAGTACAATTTTAAAAGTGAGGACACTGAGGAATAAAAATCTGTTTTCCTCCCAAATAGGAAAATTGTGTAAATATGTTATGTGGACAGTTTAAGAAGCAATATAGGAACAACTGAACTTTAGTCGGGATTTGACTATATTATAAATCCCATCTGTATTGGTTCCTAGTAATTTGATCTTGTCATGTGTTTTAAACTGAGTCTCAATATTTTTATCTGAACATTGGAATAATAATAACTATCTAATACAGCCATTAATTGTATTTGTAATGCACTCAATCTAGTGCCTGGCATAAACTAACTGCTCGATCATAGTTGTTATTATTATTTTTGAGTTGTTGTAGTGATTGAGCATAAAAAACTAAACTGTTTCATTATATGGCATTAGTATTTATTTAAGTTAGCCTCAAATATCGGATAGCAGGAGCTCTAGTTATTTCTTTTCCCCTATCATCTAGGCAGGTCCATTACCAGGAAAGTGTCAGGTTCTGCATTTTAACAACAAATCTTGGGAGTTCCCCTCATGACTCAGAGGTAAAAAATCCGACTAGTGTCTGTGAGGCCGTGGGTTCAATCCCTGGCCTCACTTACTGGGTTCGGGATCTGGTATTGCCCTGAGCTGTTGTGTAGGTCGCAAATGCGGCTCAGATCCTGCATTGCTGTGGCTGTGGTGTAGGCCCTCAGCTGTAGCTCTGATTCAACCCCTAGTTTGGGAACTTCCATATGCCTTGGGTGTGGCCCTGAAAAGACAAAAAAAAAAACAAAAACAAAAACAAAAAACTTTGGGGATAGATTCTTGCTTGATAAAATACACAGCCAAATTTTTAGAAAATAAATTGCTAAAATTGCTTTTTGCTTCCAGTGACTATGTATTGGAGCTCCCTTCAAGTATTTAAAGCATTTTGGGGGTAATGCTTTTAATATACACTCTGAGGAAGGAACTTTAAACATGAATGAGATTCTAAATAAATCTAAGTGACTTTTTGGCAGCAAGAGAGGACATTTCTCTCTACCTAAGCTGCTCTTGACAATGGATACTTAACCAGGCTAACCAAATGTGACTTCTATCATCAAAATTAGTAAGGCATGAAAAACCTTTTATCATATCATTCATTACATTGCCCATTTGAAAATATGATCTCTTGTGCGTTCTTAAGAGTGGTCACTTGGTATTCCCTCTGCAAAGTGAGAATTTTAGGTTTTTAGGACAATGTTCATCAGTCTTGGATTTGCTAATCCCTGTGGAAGTCTTTTAATGTTCATATTTGTAAAAAAAGCCACCGACCTCTTGCATAATTAGAGTTCTTTATTTTCTATCCTATTCTTTTTAACTTGGGCAGTTTGTAAATAATTTAGTGCTACTTTCCAAAGGTTATATTATCCTTTCCCAAGTTTATTTCCATGGTCTTATATAATCCTTATTAAAAAGAGAGAACTCACCACTGATACTCGTAGGGATAAGTTAACTAAGGCAAAGAGGAAATGCAAGTATTTCCAGATTTACTCGTAGTCTGACCCTCTCTTCCTTTAACAGATTCCTTTTTTTTTTCTTTTTAGGGCCACACTTGTGGCACATGAAAGTTCCCAGTGTAGGGGTCAAATTGGAGTTACAGCTGCCAGCCTACACCACAGCCACAGCAACTCAGGATCAGAGCCACTGTCTGTGACCTACATCACAGCTCACAGCAATGCCAGATCTTTTAACCCACTGAGCGAGGCCAGGTGCTGAACCCGCATCCTCATGGATACTAGTAGGATTCATTTCTGCTGCATCACAATGGGAACTCCCAACAAGTACAGCTGTTAAGTTATACACACACACACACACACACACACACACACACACACACACACAGACATACACATTCAAATTGGTAAAGTATATTTCTAATACTTTAGGCTTTGTTTTGCTTTTTTTTATTTCCAAGTGAGTTTTCAAATTAGCCTCTAATTTTGCCGTAGCCATTCACTTTTATAATTAGTCATTTTGCAATGGTGTTTACCCTACTTATGTCTCACTTTTATACTTTACCAAGAAATTTCTAGCTAACTGAACCTCATTCAGCTTGTTTTTTTATTTAGGAAAATTTAGATTTCATCTGATTGGTGAATCAGTCTCAATAACTTCATGAAGCGCAACATCTAAAGAATAATTTTATACTAGAGACATGCCAGTTTGGGTTAAAATGCTTTTATGGTCATTTAGAAATAAAATGCAGCTTTGGCTTGGTAATTGTGGTTTGACAGATCTGTTATTAAATTCTAACATACAGCCAATTCCAAAGGTAAATTCTCAGCTTACTACAGTGTTTTCAGCCAGTACCAGAAGAGCAATAAGCAAGTTCACAAACATCAGGATTTGGTAGAAATTCCTTGGTTAAGATTATACTGGAATTTTTTTTCATCCTTTACCAACAGTGTGTGATAGCATTCATTTCTTTATAATTGTGCCCCAACCAAATATTATCAACATTTTTAGTTTTTTTCCAATCAGATAAGTGAATGTTTATATCATCATTGCTTTTTTTATATGAATTCCCAGTGAAGTCAAGCTTCCCTTCATTCTTTTTGCTTTTTTGTGTCACACCGTAGCATGTGGAAGTTCCCAGGTTAGGGGCTGAATTGTAGCTGTAACTGCTGGCCTTACACCACAGCCACAGCAATGCCAGATCCAAGCCTCATCTGTGACCTACACCACAGCTCACAGCAATGCTGGATCCTTAACCCACTGAGCAAGGCCAGGGATTCTACCCACATCCTCCTGATAACTAGTCAGATTTGTTTCTGCTGAGCCATAACAGGAATTCCCAGATTATACTGGATTTTGAAAGACTGGATAAAAATAAATGATAATATCAAATGGTTCTGGTGTTTCCCAGTGGTTGCTAGAGCTATGTGTGCAAAAGTATTTTTACTAACTTAATCAATAAAAATACATTTGAACTTTGAACAAATTGAGTGTTAGGGACGCTGACCCTTTGTGTAGTAGAAAGTCTGAATACAGCTTTTAACTCCTCTAAAATGTAACTACTAATAGCCAAATGTTAAGCAGAAGCCTTACTGATAACATAAAAAAATTAACACATTTTGTATATGTATTATATACAGTATTCTTACAATAAAGTAAGCTAGAGAAAGTAAAATGTTATTAAGAAAATAGTAAGGGGAGTTCATATTGTGGCACGGTTGGATCGGTGGTGTCTCTGCAGCGCCAGGACACAGGTTCAATATCTGGCCCAGCATAGTGGGTTAAGTTATCTGTCGTTGTCGAGCTGCAGCATAGGTTGCAACTGTGGTTCGGGTTTGGATGTGATCCCTGGCCTGGGAACTCTGTATGCAAAAAAAAAAAAAGAACATAGTAAGGAAGAGAAAATACATTTACAGTACTGTACTGTATTTATTGATGCCATAAATTTATGCCATTTAAGGTGAATCATCTATTAGTACCTATATTGATAGTCTTAAATGATACCAAACACTGTAGATGTTACACATATTACTAATACTAGACATCAAAAATGAAAAAAATATAAAAAAAGAAATTCATATTTATTTACAGATATGATGAGTCATGCATTAATGAAGAAGCACCAAATGATTGCTTTATTGTAGGCTGGTAATGGATGGGATTGCTTCATGGTAGCCTAGCTCCTACACTAATGAATGAATCATCTGCGAGTGTGTTTATGCATAAGTTTTGATAAATTTTAACTTTTTAGTAATAGACATATTTTATTGTAAGTGATAAAATAGGCTAGTGTCTACAGTATTTTATGCATTAATGACATACATAAGTTTTTCTTTTTTTTTCAATATTTTTAGGCTAAACAGTATGTCTATGAGTTTTTTCAAATTGTTTCAGAGTTCTGAAAAATTTTCAGTATATTTATTGAAAGAAAACCTGTGTATAAGTGGATCTGTGCTGTTGAAACTTGCATTATTCAAGGGTTAGCTGCATTTTGGAGGAAGTGAGATTTGTCAGAAACCAAAGTTGATTTGGCTCTTCACTGTTTTTTTTTTTTTTTTTGGCTTTTTGCCTTTCCTAGGGCCGCACCTGGGGTATATTGAGGTTCCCAGGCTAGGGGTCTAATCAGAGCTGTAGCCACCGGCCTATGTGACCTACACCACAGCTCAAGGCAACGCCGGATCCTTAACCCACTGAGTGAGGCCAGAGATCGAACCTGTAACCTCGTGGTTCGTAGTCGGATTTCTTAACCGTTGAGCCATGATGGGAACTCCGGCTCTTCACTGTTGATGCTGTGTTGATATAGAATGATTTGGCTCTGTGTGTGTGTGTGTGTGTACACTGTGTGTTATTTCTCTCATAAAATTGTGGCTACTTTTAATGTTACGTGCCATGCAAGAGTGCTGTATAACAGGGTTTTCTGATAATGGTAGCCACTCCTGTGGCTGTCTAGCACTTGAAATGTGGCTAATGCAAATGAGTAACAGAATTTTAAATTAAATTAAATGTTACTTAATTTAAGTTTGAATAGCCGTCCATGGCTAATGGCTACTGTATTGGACAGTGCAGTTCTAGATACTGACATACCAGGGATATTCCTGGTAAAGTGAGAACTTCTAGGTTAATGTACATTGTAGAGGCTATCAAACACTTCTATTTCAGGTGTGAAACAAAAAAATGCTCTCTTCTTTTATCCCAAAGTAAACATTACCTGTGTCATTGATTTGATTAGTATCATGTGTTATATCAATTCTTTTTCTTTTTTTTCTCCATAGGAATTGATAGCCCTTGACTTTGCTGTATTTCTTCTTCCTTTAGCAAGTGTTTATTGAGCATGTATTATCTCTCAGTGCTGACTGTGCAACAGTGGATAAGAGTGATCAAGTCCCTGCTCTCACAGAGAAGAGTTAGCTTCTCTATTCCCAAATCCTAACCCTTCTCCACCCTATGTCCCCAGCATCTAGGCTCATATCAACTGTGGATATTACTAAACAAACAAAGAATGTTTCTAGATTTTTCTTTGAGATCCTTTGTTTCTAGATTGTATGAGGAAGTTAATTGATTGTTTATTCTTCTACTGTACTTTTGATATTTACTTTGCTCACTTTTTCCCTTCAACCAATTAAGTGCTTCAGGTAGAGAGGCCTTGTTCAAACTGGAGTGGCTGGAAATAATTATAGAATTACCCTTCCATCATGCTATTTTTCTTCTTTACCTCTTGGTCTTTTTTTTTTTTTTTCTTCTCTTTTTCCACATTAAATTTGAGATAGGAGATGAGGAAGGGCACATATGGCCAAGTGGAGGACTTATGGTCAGGGTTATGGGGTGCACATTTACAGTCCTTTTATCTCTCCTTTCCTCTCCCCTTCAAGCCATGGATACAGGACTGACGTTTCCCTTTTTTTTTCTTCTTTTGTCTTTTTAGGGCTGCACCCGCAGCATATGGAGGTTCCCAGGCTAGGGGTTGAATCGGAGCTATAACTGCCAGCCTATGTCACAGTCACAGCAATGCAGGATCTGAGCCGTATCTGCGACCTACACCACAGCTCATGACAACACCAGATCCTTAACCAGCTGATCAAGACCAGGGATCAAACCCACGTCCTCATGGATACTAGTTGGATTTGTTAACCACTGAGCCACGACGGGAACTTCCCTGACTTTTCCCTTCATGTTCCTTATATTAGAAGACTATTTCCCAATATTCCCAATTCTTGCCTTTTTTTTACTCTGAAAAAATGTCTCATTTTCTTTAAAGGACAGGTCAACAAATGAAACAAAAGAAAATTAAAAGTCAGCCTTGAGGTCATTCATTATAAAGTTCAAATTCTCCTTGATTCACAGCATACTCTTAAAATACTCTTCTAATCAATGTCAATATTTTTATAGGCGTTTTCTTCTGTTCTCTCTGACTTTGTGGCAATTATCATTGTAGATATTTAACAAGATCTACAGGAAGTCTGTAGTCGTTCCAATAGGAACATCTTTATTTTGTTTGTATGAATAATTCATTGTTCTGTCGTCAAATATATTCAAAATAACTACACTGTCAAAAGCCAATGTTGGTTCTATTTGAAAATCAGATTTGAAACTAGAATCACAGTTTCAAAAATCTCACTCCAGAAGCTCTGTATGTTTTAGTGAGGGTGGAGGTCTACCTAGGAGAACGATCTTACTGCTTAACCGATTTTGGCTTGTTTGTAGGTTCAGGGGGCTTTTAGTCATGTGTCAGAAAGCCAAGTGCTTTCTTTCCTATTGCTTATGTAACAAACTTATTACAAACTGAGTGGCTTAAAACAACATATACTTACTCTTTTACAGTTCTGGAGGTCAGACATCCCAGACATGCAAAAACCAATGGGCCAACAGCAAGGAATCGGAGCTTGTGTTCCTTCTGGATGCTCTAGGGGAGAATTGGTTGTATTGTCTTTTCTAGCCTCCAAAGGCTGCCCACATTCCTTGGTTTGTGGCCATGCGTCACTCCAACCTCTGCTTCTGTGGTCGTATCTCCTCTCTCTGATCCTGACCCTCCTGTCTCTGTCTTATAAAGACCCTTGTGGTTACCTCAGACCCACATGCATAGTCCAGGTTAGTCTCCCTCTGTCAAGATGCAGTGTAAGGCAACTTTTATTGTATAAGGCAAAATATTCACAGGAGTTAGGATGTAGGCATATTTGGGAACCCATGACCTGCTAACCACATCAGCTCTAACTTAAATAAAAAATTAAAGAGAACATTTGGTTCAGAACCTCACATGGTGCCATTATAGCTTTCTCTCTAGGCTTTATATTGGGTCTCTCTGTTGGGTGAGATCTTTGTACAAAGCGTAAAAAATTTTTTTTCCCAGCAAACACAAACTAAAATTCTACCAGTTCCCTGTTTTCAAAAGTTCTGGGGATGATTCTTTGATGGGGTTTAACATTTCATACTCCTTCCACAGTTAATTCACAATCAGTCTGACTCTTAATTGTCAGCCTTGGGTCACCCAAGCTGAGGAAGGGATCGGGTTCATCATTACTCAAATATCGTGGATTTTTAAAAAATCTTTTTTAATTAATGAATTTTATTACAGTTATAGGTGTACAAAAATCATCACAACTCAATTTTTATAGCATTTCCATCCCAAACTCTCAGTGACTCATTTGAAAATATTTTCTCCCATTCTGTGGGTTGTCTTTTCATTTTGTTTAGGGTTTCCTTTGCTGTGCAGAAACTTTGAAGTTTAATTAAGTCCCATTTGTTTATTTCTCTTTTTATTGTCATTACTTTAACAGGTGGATCTGAGAAGATGTTGCTGTCATTTATGTCAGAGAGTGTTTGGCCAATATTTTCCTCTAAGAGTTTTTTTTTCTTTTTTTTTGTCTTTTTGCCTTTTATGTAGAGCCGCA
>PVHT021183695.1:1440064-1450345 GCA_004024745.2 Catagonus wagneri | reverse complement strand
TAACAGGAACTGTAGCTGCTGGCCTTCGCCACAGCCACAGCAACGCGGGATCCGAGCCGTGTCTGCAACCTTCACCACTGCTCACGGCAGTGCCGGATCCTTAACACACTGAGCAAGGCCAGGGATCTAACCCACAACCTCATGGTTCTTAGTCGGATTCATTAACCACTGAGCCACGAAGGGAACTCCCTCCTCTAAGAGTTTTACAGTATCTGGTCTTATATCTAGATCCATTTTGAGTTTATTTTTGTGCATGGTGTTAGGAAGTGTTCTAATTTCATTTTTTTACATGTGGTTGTCCAGTTTTCCCAGCACCACTTATTGAACAGGCTGTTTTTTCTCCAATGTATATTCTTTCCTCCTTTGTCATAGATTAGTTGACTATAGGTGCATGGGTTTAATTCTGGGCTTTCTATCCTGTTCCACTGATCTATATTTCTGTCTTAGTGCCAGTACCATATGGTTTTGATGACTGTAGCTTTGTAGTAGAGTCTGAAGTCAGGGAGCCTGATCCCTCAGCACGCACACACACACACACACACGCACATACACACACATACACATCTGGATGTATGAATCTGGTTATGTCACTTCCCAACTTAAAACTTTTTCCTAAGGTTTACTTTGTACTTAGAGAAAAGAAAAAAAGCTAAATCCTTTATAAAAAAACTGCAGACTCCCTGCTTACCTCTTCAGCCGTGTTGCCTCGTTCCTTGACTGTCATGTCCTCATCAGCCCAGACATCTTTTATGTTTCAGAGATGCCCAAATATAATGCACATTGGGGATAGCCATTTGTACAGACTGTTCTCTTTTCTTGAAGCTCTTTTGCTTTCTATTTTCAGGAGCAGCTATCTCCTTTTCATCCCCTCAGTTTCAGATCAAGTGATACCTCATCAGTATCAGATGAGAAGATCACCACCTTCTAAGATGCTCATTTGTGTAAGTCCTACTTTTCTGCCACTGGAATTTTCCCCATGGAAATTTTTATAATTTGAATATTTTTATTTATTTATTAGTTATCTTGACTATTCTTTGTCTCTCTCATTGGTTTATAAACTGAGAGAAACGCACATTTATTTTATTCACAGAACGACCAGTGCTTAGCACAGTGCCTTGCATAGCATAATTATTCAAGAAATATTTGTTGAAAAACTGAATGAAATATAGAATAAATATTCGGTTAACTAGTAAAACATCTTTTTAGGACTTTGTTTTTGTGAGTTGAGAACCGTGATGTTTAAGTTAGATGTGTTGCTATCTGGGAGAGTAAGAAACCAATTTAAAGGTATACAGCGTAGTTCAAGGTGCTATTTCGTTAAATATTAAATGCTATGACTTCTTTCACTTTGGTAGAAAACAGAACAAGGAGTAAGAGTTCGTTTATAAGTGAAATAATACCAAAAATAGTCTATTGATTAAAATTTCAGAAAGTTAGATCTAATGTATAACCAAAATTAATGATATTCAAAATGCTTACAAGAAAATCAAAACAAAGCCAATAACTAACACAAGCAAATAAAAGACAAAAAGTGAAAAGAAAAATCCTCTATCAACAAGAGAATGTGGTTCCAGGGTGGGTGAGTGTGGGTAGTTCTGTTCAAATAAAATTGTCAACTTTTGTAAGAAAACATGTTTACTAAATATTTTTCAGGGCTTAGATTAAGTATTCTATAATATTGAGAAAGAATGACAAATGTGTTTATTTTGACCTCTGATTATGTTAGTAGGGGTGATTTTAAAGCTGTTATGAGTCGTTTTTAGGAAGATGATTAGATGCCTGGGTACTACTAGTATATAATAGAAACAAATCATTGTTTCTGGAGGAGAAAACTTTACTATAATTTCAGGTCCAATAGAGTTGGAATATAGCTTGAAAAGCACAGTTTATAAAACCAAAAATAGGGGAATTTCCATTGTGGTTTGGGTTAAGAACCTGATCTAGTATCCATGAGGATGCAGGTTCAATCCCTGGCCTCATTCAGTGGGTTGAGGATCCAGTGTTGCCACAAGCTGCAGTGCAGGTCGCAAAAGCGGCCTGGATCCTGTGTTGCTGTGTTGTGGTATAGGCCGGAAACTGCAGCTCTGTGTTGACCCCTAGTTTGGGAACCTCCACATGCTGTGGATGCTAAAAAGAAAAAAAAATGTGGACTGTGGTGCAACGGTAATTGAACTACTGACAAAAGAAAAGCTATTTCACTAGAGAAATACAGGGCAAGTTGAATTTATTCTTTATTTATTTATTTATTTTTTGCCTTTTTGTCATTTTAGGGCCGCACTTGCGGCATGTGGAGGTTCCCAGGCTAGGGGTCTAATTGGAGCTGTGGCCACTGGCCTACGCCGCAGCCATAGCAACGCAGGATCCAAGCCATGTCCGCAACCTACACCACAGCTCACGGCAATGCTGGATCGTTAACCCACTGAGCAAGGGCAGAGATCGCAACCTCGTGGTACCTAGTCGGATTCGTTAACCACTGCGCCAAGACGGGAATTCCAAATTTATCCTTTAATAAATGTGAAACATAGAGCTTATAAAAGCTGGTAAATAGAATTCTAAATATTATTTTAGCATTCAAAGACTATATATAATATTTTCATGTGTTTCTTCATGCACTGTAAAATTAATAGCTAAACATACTGAAATTCTTATAGAAATATTTATTTCTTACTAATTAAAAATGCATTGGTCCATTCATTTTATCCTATGGGTTCTCACAATTTTAAACTATTTTTGATATATTTGAATTAATAGTAGGGCAATGAATATCATGGAAATGAATAACTGTCAATCACTAGACAGAGAAAGAGGCAACAAGTTCAATATTCCAATTTCTTCAACACTGATTTTTTTTTTCTTTCTCTGTCTGGATTTTCTAATGGCAGAGGGTTAAGGGGCTGCATGCTAATTGTTGGGAAATACTGTTCAGCCAAGGGCAGCTTAGCTACGAAGAGGAGAGACCTGGAGTGTAAGTAGTCCTGGGGTCATTATGCTACCAGGGAGCAGCAGCGGTTGCTAAGGGAAGACAGTAAAGCCTTCAAGGATGTGTTCAGACCAGATAAGAGGGACCAGGGTCTATAGTCAGGACAAGAGGCCGAATTAATTCTATATAAGGTCCTAATCATGGGGAGATCAGCTATTGAATGGAGAAAAATATAGTGAGAGTTTAAAAGAATGGCTTAAGGGAATATTCTTTCAGATTGGTGCTGTGACTTCTAATGAAGTCTTAAAATCTGATGAAGACTGATTTTTTTGCCTTACATGTTTGTACAGTTTTAAACTTCTGTGACTTTGGATAAGTGAAATTAAGGTAGGCTCTTGACCTTGTAATTTTGATATGAAAGTAAGAATTCTCATTTATTCCATTTAACTAAAGCCTCAATCCATTGCAATTACATGTAAAGCTTGCAATGAACTTAAGTCCCACTTCTTTCTTTCACTAGCTGAGGAATCTTGGACTAATTAATTTACCTCTCTTGGCTGCAGTTCCTTAAATGCAAAATGGAGTAATAGAGAAGGGGAAAGAGAGCAAATTTGATCTAGAGAATAAATTAATCATTTCAGAGCTTTGAAACTCTGAGACTGTAAACAGAACAGAACTGCTCCTTGCATCAATTCTCGTTTAGTTTTAAGTAGCTGTTAGGCACACCATCATTTCGTGTTTTAAAATTGGGACAGTATGTAGTTGCACTGTAGGTGTTAACATCTATGTAATGTACATTATTCTTAATAGTCTTAATTAAGCACCTAGCATTTAGTACATGCTAAAAAATTATGGGTATGATTATTATTCAGATTTTATTACCATTACCAATATGGGGGAACTCTTGCATCTTCAGAGCTCTATAAAAAATTTGCATTTGACAAATTATGTAGCGGTAATGGGAGAACTTGTTCTTTGTGAAAGAAATCTCCATTAATAAATAAAATATTCATACACATTTTCCCAAGGTTTATTTGGGTGAATATTCGCAAGACCCTCTCACACAAATGTACAGATATCCAACAAGGCTATAGGAGAAAACTATATCAGACTTTAGAAAAAGCATATTTAAGCTATGTATATGTATAACCACTCATACATGCATAGTATGTGTTGCGTCAAGACCACACATATTATCTGTCCTGGAGTTTGCAAACTAATCAGGTCTCCACCTACTTTTGTAAATAGTTTTTTTTTTTCTTTTCTTTTTTCTTTTGGCTGTGGTGTGCAGCAGCTTGGTGTGGGATCTCATTTTCGAAACCAGGGATTGAACCCAGGCCATAGTGGTGAAAGAGCTGAGGTGTAATCACTAGACCACCAGTGATGCCTATAAATAAAGTTTTAGAGCAGCACTTGTGGTATATGGAAGTTCCCAGGCCAGGGACTGAATCGCAGGTGTAGCTGCTGGCCTGTGCCACAGCCACGGTGACGTGGGATCCCAGCTGCATCTGTAATCTATGCCGCAGCTTAGATTCTTAACCTGTTTAGTGAGGCTAGGGATTGAACCTGCAACCTCATGGGTACTAGTTGGATTCTTAACCCGCTGAGCCACAATGGCAATTCTCAAATAAAGTTTTATTGGAACATAACCAAATTCTGTTGCTTATGTTTTGTCTATGATTGCTTTTGCACTACAATGGCTGAGTTGAATAAGGTGCCATAGAGAATGCCTGGCCCTCAAATCCTAAGCTAGTTTCAGCTGGCTCTTTGCAGAAACGTTTGCTGAACATCAATACACTGAACATATATATGTATGCATATATGTCTTTATATATCATATCTATAAGTGTATAAAGATATATAGATATTTAGATTCATATTTAAATATATCCATGTTTTAGCAATAGTATATATTATGCACATATATACAGAGAGAGAAAAGGTAATAATTACCATTTATTTATCATTTATCCAGTGCTATGAATTTTGCATGTTTAAGCTTATATAGTTCTCATAACATATTTACGAGGTAGTTAAAATTATATCTTTTTGTGGAGAGAGGAAACTGAGGCTCAGTGAGATGAAATAATATATCCAAGATTGCGTAGCCAATAAATAGCAGAGTGATGTCTTAAATTGGTGCAGTGTGACTGAAAAGTCCAGCTTGCTTAAACCAAATGATGGTACAGTTTCACACAGGCCCTTACTGCATGAAGTCTCATGTGGAAAGGGAGCCATGGGATTTGTGCCTTCTTAGCCATGAATAGGACTTGTGGTGGAGGAAGAGATGTTTTGCTGTCCTAGTCATTCAGAAAGCTGTGTGAGTGAGTGAGTGTGTGTGTGTGTGTGTGTGTGTGTGTGTGTGTGAGAGAGAGAGAGAGAGGGGGAGAGAGAGAGAGAGTGTGTTCTGGGGAGTGGCCATGATCACTTAGAACTCCCAGAAGGCCATATTTTGTTTTGCTCTAAAAGGAAGTTAACTTTCAGGGTTCTCTGTGGTTGGTATAAGTTTACTCCAGCCTGTGAACATGTAAGCATCTGTGATCACATGGAAACTGTTAGTTTATTCATGTGGCACTGAAAGTGGCAGGAGGCTAATGACTTTATAAGAATTATAGGCAATTCTGCCTGGTTATATTCTTATATTTTGAAAATAATTTTTAGAATTTCTACCAGTATGTAACATTAATTATGCATCATCTTTTAGGTAATTTATACAACAAGCAGTTTACAAATTGGATATCTGAGTCTGTCGCTAGGACAAATTTTTATAGAATCTGCTTGTATATTCCAAAATTTGTAGTTAGCCATAGACAGCTGGGTCTTTCAAAGTTCTGCTAGATATAAACATTACATCTGAGAAGAAAAAAAAAAAGGCATTTGTATTTACAATGATATATGTAGGTAAGTGTTTAAAAATGAGTTAATACTTGTTAATAGTGCTAAAAGATACTAGATTTGTGCATATTGCTCTAGGTAGGGGTAATTAATTTTTATAAATCCCTGTTAGTGGCCCTGGCTCTATTTTTGGTGTGTATATTTGTAAACTTGGGATCTTTTTTTGTGCAGGCTTTTGCATAAACATCTTTAAAAAACTCTGAATCAAGTCAACTCTGTGAGTGTTCTCTAGGTGGTTTATTACTCCTAATTATCAAGATCAATCAATAAGAATGTATCTTTTAGAAATAACTACAACTTAAAAGCATGGTAACAGGGAGTTCTAGTTGTGTCTCAGCTGGTTAAGAATCTGACCAGTATCCATGAGAATGCTGGTTCCATCCCTGGCCTCGCTCAGTTGCTGTGAGCTATGGTGTAGGTCCCAGACATAGCTTGGATCTGGCATTGCTGTGGCTGTGGTGAAGGGCAGCAGCTGCAGCTCCAATTTGACTCCTAGCCCGGGAATTTCCACATGCCACAGGTGCAGCCCTAAAAAGAAAAAAAAAGGCATGGGAACAGCTTTATTACAAAGCAACTAGGGACTTGAAGAGATTGGAGCTTAAAAATACCTTTTTCATGGAATTTGAGATTTAGGCTAATTCCTAGAATAAAGTCATATTCAGTGTGGGTGCTTAAAAACACATTTGTACTCTTGCAATTGGTAAAAATTTATCAATAAAATGTTACATTTTAAAAATGAATTTTTAGTTCAGTGTACAAAAAAAAATATAAGTTGTTCATTGGATTAACCTTTTTTAGAAAGTTGACTGGGACTTTGTATGTGTAGAGACTGCATCCAGCCAGAAGCAAAATTGTCTTTGGAGCTCATGTTGGGACTCTCAAGTGCAATATTTATTGCTTTCCAAGGCCTAAAATGTATACGTTGATATACTCTCTGTAATGTCTTCCACTCACCCTCAGGACTATTTCTGATATCAAGATAGGCTTTTTATGTGCTTTTGTTTTTAATGCATTTTAGTATTGGTAAATAATCATTTCAGGAGGAGTTATTTATTGTCCTACAAACAAAGTAATTAATAAACATTCCTGAAGAGCTTGTAGCCAGACTTCAGTATGTCTTAAGATTCAATTCAAAAAGAATAAAGGAAAACCAAATAGAGAAGAAACTAAAGGAAGCTAAGTGATAGTAAGTTGTTGAACACTTGAACTATTTAAATTTGTGTGACTCTCAGAATATGAGGAAAAACAACTCAGTTCTCCATGGCTAAATAAAAAGATGGGCACTGCCAATTCCCAAACTGTACTTGAAACTTTCAGTTTTTCTGCTGTCTCCTCACATATTAGTGGTCGATAGTTATTAATTTATTTGGCATTTATCATGCCAATGTTAATTCATGCATGTCTAATAAAGCTTAATTAGAATTGGGAGGAATTCTCTGATATGATGGGCTAATCTAATGCAGTATTTATTGAGAGAAAATAATTATTTTCACTTGACTCCCATTGCAGTTTACTAATTAATATACTCTATGCAGAGTGACATTGGATTCTATACTAAATTAGTAGCAGTTGGTAAATTGGTCAGTATTTATGTTGGTACTTAATGCTTCCCTTTAGGAAGCCATGCATAAGAACAGATCACCCAATGACCATGTCTCCTTGTAAACTATACTTGCAAATTGGAAGTCTTACAAGTTGAGCTAGAGATTAGAAGTCTTACAAGTTGAGCTTTGTAGATTAGAAGTCTTATAAGTTGAACTAGACTTCTATTAGTGGGGAGATGATGGCTGAAATGAAAGCAAAATCTCTTGGTCACTGTTACCTGGATTCTCTGCTTCTTCCCTCTTGCCCATCTCCTCTCACCTGGCCCCTGTCTCTTTCTTCTCTTCCACCTTTGAATCTCAGTGTTTGGCCTTTCTTCAGTTTGAAATTTCCTTTGTGGCCTAAGACAGAACTCTGGAGAGTCAGGTTATGAGAATTGAGTTCTAAAGAAACCAGTGCCCATATTTTTCTGTGGTTGTCAGATAAAGTTGGATAAAATCAATATCTTTTACTGCCTTTGGTACACGTAATTACTTACTCTGTGATTTCTATGAGTTGACTCCATTTTTAATGCTTGGGAAAAATTATTTAAAACTCATGTTTCCATGGCCATTTTTCCTGATGTTTCTACCATTGCTATTATCAGTGAAATTTCTTATTTGCTTTTTTTTTAAAAAAGCATTCTGACCACTTGAAAGGGTTTTGGATATGAGAGTGCAGTGCTAGTTTAAAATCAAGAGTTACACGCTGAACATTGTTGGCAAGTGTGACACAGTAAAGTATACCTGCATTTCATAATTCAGCACTTTATAAATTCAGGAAAAAACATAACTATTTATAAATTGACTACCTTGTAAAACATCACAGAACTATATGAAAAAGTAAACTTACCGCTAACTATGCTATCATATTATAAACATTTAAAGAGTTGGGACTATGTGTTTTTTACAGTTTTTTTTTTTTTCCTTAACCTACCACATACAAGCACTTAGTGAATTTCTTAAAGGAAATAATAACTTTTAACATTATTTTTTTGTCAAATCAAAACATATATTAAATAGAACATAAATAAATTTGTGATTGGTTTTCAATATATTCCCAATTTTCTCATTTGAAGACTTTAGATCTTCCCCGATTTAAAAACATTTTAAAGTTATAACAAATCTACCTTCAAAATTTTAAATAATGTTATTTCTTAATAACAACAGCTTTAATCAAGAATGGAACAGCAAGCAAGCATATTATTTTAACGTTTAAATAGACTTACCAAAGAATTTTAAACTAGAAACTTTTTTTTTTCTGGGTATTAGTGAAAAATCAATCATGTATTGCATGAGGTTGAGTAGCTATTATGTTTCCCTTTAAAGACAATTATGTGGTGGCTCAGTAGTCTTAAGTGCTTCCCAAGGTTATGGTACATAGTAAATACATAAAAAGTATTTAGGTTTCTTAGATTTCAATCAACAGTCTTGTCATTTATATTTTTTAAAAGGCTTTTTTATTACTTAGAAAATATTATGCTCAGTTTTTGCCATTCATAGGGAATTAGAGGTTAAATTCGAAGAATGAATCAGATTGCTCTTTCTAAAGGTTTAGAGTAGATTGCTGCTGGCAAAATTGTCCCTTTCTCTCCAACCCTAATATGGCACACTTAATCAGGTCCATTGCTGGCCTCCCAGAAAAAGATATTTATTTCCCTAAAGTAATGAAACTGATAGTAGTGGTAGCTGCCATTTATTGAGCAGTTATTAGTGCAGGAAACTTTACTAAGTGTTTTCATATATAATCTCTCCTTTAGTGCCTCCCCCATCCTCCTAATTCCACATAGAATATATTTGATAGGTTTACTGAGAGGATGTTCTCTTCTGAAGCAGGCTGACAGCTACAAAGTTTAATAACGCTGGAAGTTGGAGAGAAAAAAATGCAACCAGTTGAACTATGAGTGTAAAGCTGCCTGTCAGACATAATCAAAATGCAAATGTCAATATTTAAATACTTTTTGCTAAAGCATAGCAAAAGAGAGAGAGACAGTTCAATAATGTACACTGCAGGAAATTGGGGTGACAAATGCCTTTTCAATTTTCTGGAAGTTGTGTAAAACATACTTCAGTAAGCCAGGCTTTTACTGTAATAGGTTTGGTTTTTCATTTAGGAGGGGAAAAAAAAGATCAAACTCAAAATCTTTTCCCACTTCATTTACTCTGACAGCTTTAAATGAAGCAAAGGAAGTTCCCGCTGTGGCACAACAGGTTAAGAAACTAACTGCGGTGACTCAGGTTGCTTCAGAGGTACAAGTTTGATCACTGGCCTGGCACAGTGGGTTAAGGGATCCGGCATTGCTCCAGCTGTGGCATAGGTCACAACTGTGGTTCAGATTCAGTTGCTGGTCCGGGAACTTCCATATGCTGTGGGTGCAGCCATTTAAAAAAAAAAAGAAGCAGCAAAGCAGCTTTCTGACTATTATCTCCTGTTGTAATATTTTTCTCATACGTCTCTGGCACATGTGACATGTCCTTTGCTGTTGTCAGTATGTCATAACATCTCCCTCCTTATTTAACTCACTTTGTTTTAAACCAGCTATATCAAGTGAATATAATTTTGTGATGATATTTTTTTAGCACCATAACCTGCCATGTGAGTGGAAACACCATGTAGAAAGAATTTAATTTTTCTGAAGTGTTTTTGTAGACTTTGTGGAAATTCCGATTTTCATTTTCTTTCATTTTCCATTGAGTTCTGTGCTCACAAGATAAGTGATCCTTTTTGGACATTTATCTAGACCACAGGAGCATCCTAGTTCATGAAAACACATAAGAAAATCTACATGCCAAAAAGGAGTCCAAGGATTTTTTTTCAAAAGTGAACTCTAGTTTACTGAGTGGATTTGCCAAGGGGCTGCTTCCAAAAGCCAGCTCTAAAAGTGC
>PVHT021183695.1:1368602-1420543 GCA_004024745.2 Catagonus wagneri | reverse complement strand
TGAGTATTGCCACTCCTGCTTTCCTTTCTTGTCCATTGGCATGAAAAGTCTTTCCCCATCCCCTTACTTTCAATCTATCTGTGTCCTTTGCTCTAAGGTGAGTCTCTTGTAGGCAGCAGATTGCAGGGTTTTGCTTATTTATCCATTCTGCCACTCTGTGTCTTTTGATTGGAGCATTCAGACCATTGACATTTAAGGTCATTATTATTATTATTATTTTTTGGCTTTTTGCCTTTATTTAGAGCTGCACCCGCGGCATATGGAGGTTCCCAGGCTAGGGGTCTAATAGGAGCTGTAGCTGCTGGCCTTTGCCACAGCCACAGCCACAGCAGTGCGGGATCCGAGCTGTGTTTGCAACCTACAGCACAACTCACGGCAACGCCAGATCCTTAACCCACTGAGCAAGGCCAGGGATCGAACCCGCAACCTCATGGTTCTTAGTTGGATTTGTTAACCACTGAGCCATGAAGGGAAGTACCGACACTTAAGGTGATTATTGATAGATAGGTATTTATTGCCATTTTAGATCTTACTTCCAGTTGATTCTATGTTTCTCTTTTCTTTTTTTTTTTCTATTTTTGGATGGATGGGCTCCAATTATTCTATACTTAAGTTTTTTCTTTTCAGTATTTGTGGGTTAGATGTCCCATTTTGTTTTGTGGTTTCTCTGTTTTTAAGTATGTTAACACCTTCTTATATCTGCTTGCTGTGGCCTGATAACCATATAGGCTTAAACACAACATTAAGAAAAGAAAATAGAAAAAAAAGACTAAAGAAAAATAAGTTGTTTTTTTCCTTAAAGTTAAAAAAAACAGAAAAAAAAGAAATAGTCTATGTTTTCCTGCTTTCCCTCACCACAGTGTATGAGGTTGTCTCTTTTTTTGTAATTTATTTTATTTTAACTAATTTATTTATTTATTTTAGTATCTTCATGTTTTGATCTGCATGTGGGCTTATTTGAATGATTGCTTTCTAATTGTGGTTTCCTCCATTCTCATTCTTACTTTTTACTTTTCTTTCTTTCTTTCTTTCTTTTTTTTTTATAGGAACCTTTCAGCATTTCTTTTAGAATGGGTTTAGTATTGCTCTACTCTTTAGCTTTTGTTTGTTGGGGTAATTTTTTATTTCCCCTTCTATTTTAAATGATATTCTTGCTGGTTAGAGTATTCTAGGTTGTAAGCCATTTCCTTCCAGCACTTTAAATATATCTTGCCATTCCCTTCTAGCCTGTAATGTTTCTGTAGAGAAATCAGCTGACAGCCTTATGGGGGATCCCTTATACTTAATGCTTTACTTTTCTCTTGCTGCCTTTAGGATCCTCTCTTTATCTTTAATTCTTGCCATTTTTAATATAATATGCCTTGGTGTGGGTCTGTTTGGGTTCAGCTTGTTTGGGGCCCTCTGTGCATCTTGTATCTTGATGTCAGATTCCTTCTGATTTGGAAAGTTTTCAGACATAATTTCTTCAAATATTTTTTCAATGCCTTTTTCTTTTTCTGCTCCTTCTGGAATTCCTATTATGCGTAAGTTGGGCCACTTTATATTATCCCATAGATCTCTTATATTGCTTTCATGTTTTTTCATTTGATTTTCTGTCTGTTGTCCTGATTGTGTGATTTCTATTATTCTATCTTCTACATCACTAATTCGTTCCTCTGCATTATTCAAACTGCTCTTTATTGCCTTTAGCTCAGTTTGCATCTCTGCAAATGATTTTTCTAGCTTTTCTTGGCTCCTCCTCATGTTTTCTAGCTCCTTTCTAAGGGATTCTGCATTGCTGTTTGCATCTTCTCTTAATTCCTGGATATTCAGCCTTAATTCTTCAAGTATTTTCATTACTTCCCTTATGAACTCCATTTCTGACAGACTGCAGAGGTCTGTTTCATTGTTGGCTGCTTTAAATGACTTGTCCTGTTCTTTTAACTGGGAATGATTTTTGAGCTTCTTCATCTTGTTTGTGGTTTTCTTTTCCTGTGAGTTTGGGGATGCCACGCTGTAGTCTTGGAAGGCTACTTCTAGGGAGGAGCACCCCTTTGTATTTTTTGGTGGGGTTACTATTTATTTTTGGTGTAGGCGTTTGACTTTTTGGTGCCTATTTCTTTGGAGTGAGCAGGCTGTTATCTCAGTGGTACTCTGAATGTTCTCTGTGAGAGTGTATGAATGGCTAAGGTCAACAGCTGGTGCCTAGTTTCTATGCTCTCAATTGCAGGAAGGTGTTGTTGTCTACTCCTAGTTGCCCAGCCCTGGGAAGTGGTCATGAGCTCTAGGCAGATCTACCAGGTGTCCTGAGCATTTGGCAGTAGCAACAGCAGGAAGTATGATTTCCCCAGGGAGTGAGAGCCACGAAAGCTAGTGTTTGATTGCAAAGTCCTCTTTGAGGTGATTGGAACCACTAGAGGTACCAGTCAGAGGCTGGTTCAGCAGGCTTGCATTGGTTCCTCCTGTCTGCTGATTCTTGCTCGTTGGTTGGGGCGGTTTCCTGGTTCCAGTGGCTGGTGCTTACTCTGTCCCTCTGCGAATGCTAGCTCCGTGTGGTCACGTACTGCTCTGCCAGCCAGAGATACCAACTCTGTGTGCTCGTTCAGTCACCTAGGTCCGTGGACCGGCACAGGGCCCCGCCACCCCCACCAATGCTGGATGGTGCAGGCACCTGGGTCCACAACCTGGCACAGTGCTCTGCCCACGTGTTTCAAGGCATGGGCTCTGCCTCCACCGCAGCAGCTGCAGCCTCCACTGGTTCCGCCGCACTTCCGCTGCTGTCTCTTTGGCATGGTCACTGTCACCCTGCCCTGCGCCCTAGTTCAAGTTGCTTCCTATGGTGGTTAGGCCCTCCTCCTCTCCTCCTCCCTGACAATGGAGGCTTGTCTACCCTGTGGGACCAGACTTCCCCGGTTCCCTCAGTCCTGGTTTTACACTCCAAAATCCATAGAATATTGCTGTTCCCTATCCTATCCCCACAACCGCCATGGCTACTGATCTCAGCCCTCTTCCAGGGACTAACCTTAGGAGCCTATGTCTCAGCTCCCAGGCACCGCCCGGCACCTTAGGCTGTGGTGTCTGCGCCGGTATTCAGGTCGTATGTGTGAGTCTCTAACTCCGATTTTCCTATCTCAATCCAGCTGCTGCATTTTTCTCAGGCTTTGATGTCCCTCTAGTTCCGCTGATCGTTGGTTAGGTGTCTTCCCAGGGTGTAGATTCCTTTTCTTTTTCACAGCTCCCTCCCTGGGGTGCTGGCTGCCATCCTGATTCCTTTTCTCTCTCTCACCTTTTTTTTTCCCTCCTGTTGTACTACCTAGTTATTTCAAGGGTTTCTTGCAGTTTTTGGAGGTTTAAATTAATCAGCATTCAGATGATGATTTGTCCAAGTTGTTTTATATTTAGATGCTTTTTTTGATGTATTTGTGGGAGAGTGTGAGCATGACCTCTTACTCCTCTGCCACCTTGCTGAGCTCTCCTGATTAGTGTTTTTATTTTCAGCATTCCAATAAAACATGCTCACTTTATAGTGCATCCAAATATCATTTACACCCAATGCTTCGTCATTCCTGAAAGATTTTCATTCTGAGCATACTGGTGTCTGGAAAATACTATTTTCGGGAGAAGGCAAAAAAAAATTCCACTTAACAAATCTGTTAACTTATGTTTTAGTTTTTGTTAACATTTTGGAATTCATGAAGCACTTACCATGCATCATTTTCATGGAATCTTTTTACTAATTCTGTTTGTTAGGATTTATTCAATCTTTTATATAGAATAGCATTTCCCAAGGTCACCTGGCTAGGAAGTGGAGGATTCAGGAAGGAAACAGAAAACACCTTCTGGTTCCTGTTTCTTCCAAAATGTATTATTTTTTGCTAAAGAGTCTAGAATTCTTATACATTAATTCAGCAGGAATAACATTTTTTGGAAACATTTACTGCTTTTCCTCTATCTCTTTTGGGTATTAAAATTCAGGAGGCATTTACTGATTCAAAGCTAAGAGGGTATAACTTTAAAAGGATTTAATAGATTTTAAGAAATACAGATTGCTCTTTGTGGCAGAGAAAACTATAATGTAAACAACCAGCATTTTTCTTTTTAGCTCAGCAAGTGACATGAAGACTCAGGTCATTTTGCCAAATACTGTACCTAAAACTCAGCTGAGGGCATGTTTGCACGTGTGTCAGAAGGAACATATTTTAAATCTCAAAATTATTGTATTTGTCATTGTTGAAAACTATAAATATTCAAAAATAATTCCTTGTAAGACTGCAATCATCATTAGTATACACTGTGTGCACTTTTGTGTATTATGTTGCCTGTCATGAAAATGAAAACCCAAAGGACTTAAAAAGAGACCTTGTGTTCATTTTCTATTGCTCTGTAACAAATGACAACAGACTTAAAAGGCCACTGACTTGTCTCATGGTTTCTGTAGATCAGAAATATCTTCTTGCACAGCTCTGCTCAAGGTCTCATGGGGGCTGACATCAAGGTGCTGGCGTCTTATTTGCAGCCTTGGAGTGCTCAACCAGCTCATTTAGGCTATTAACAGAATTCAGTTCCTTGTGGTTATAATGTGATTGAGGCCCTACTTTTCTTGTTTACTGTTGGCTGGAGTTACCCTCAGCTGTAGAGGCCACCTTCAGGTCCTAGCCACATGGCCCCATCCAAAGGCAACTGAAGACATGACTATCCAGCAGAGAGCTCTCTGATGATTCCAGACTCTCTTTTTTTTTTTTGGCTCTCCCGTGGGAGATATGGAATTCTAGGGCCAGGGATCGGATGCCGGTCACAGCCGGGGGCAACATCAGATCCTTTAACTCACTGTGCCAGTGGATTGTAACCTGAAAACCCACTGTGTCCACTGTGCCCTGAAAAAAATCTAAGTCGAGGATGACTCAGATGTCCTGATGCCATTATGGAAGATCTTTCTAGTATGTACTAAGATCCAGCCTACACCTGGTGCTGCAGAGATGCCATTGATCCTGTTGCGTCACATTAGAAACTCCCCTTCTTGCCTCTTTTAAAGGCCTCACCTGATTAGGAAACTGGGGGCGAGGGTGGGGGGAGGAAATCTCCATTTTGATTAACTTAAAGTCAACTGAGAAATTATACCTGCAAAATACTTTTTGCCATATAATACAATGTAATCATGGGAGTAATATCTTACTATATTCACAGGTTCTGGTGACAATCAAGAGGAGAGGTTTATACAGCTGGATACTCTAAGGAGCAGGAGTCTTATGAGACATTCTAGAAACTTGCCTATCACAAACCTCAATATTCAAGTATAGCCATTATAAAAAATATTATCCTCTACTTAAAATTTTGATTTAATTAAATTAATTAATTAATTTAGTCTTTAGGGCCGCAACTGCAGCGTATGGAGGTTTCTAGGCTAGGAATCTAATCGGAGCTACAACTGCTGGCCTACATCAGAGCCATAGCAATGCCAGGTCCGAGCTGCATCTGCAATCTATACCACAGCTCATGGCAATGCCGGATCCTTGACCCACTGAGAGAGGCCAGGAATCGAACCCTCAACCTCATGGTTCCTAGTCGAATTTATTTACGCTGTGCCACGACGGGAACTCCTTAAAATTTTTATTTTTGAAAAATGATGCCATTCTCCTGGTAATAGCATTCTGAGTTTTCTTGGGAATTTTTCTTCCTTACCTCTCTCCCTGTGTCAATCCTGCAGTGTTATTCTCCCCCTCTGTTTATTCCAAGTATAGGAAATGTATATTATGATGATGACCAATCAGCATATTATATCCCCTTAATAGTGATTTACTTAGAGACACATGACAAGAGGATACAAATTAGAGTGGCTTCTGGAAGTTTGGGTGGAATTATTAGCAACTGTCAGTATACTCTTTCCTCTGAGAGTGTTTGATGTGAGGTGAGATAATGTCAGATTGCCTGGCAGCTGCCATATTCGAGACATGTCTGAAAATTAATTCTCCACTGAAAAAAATCAAAGTCAAGGATGACTCAGGTGTCCTGATGACATTGTTGAGGGTCTTTCAAGTGTGTACTCAGATCTGCTTTTATTTCAGTTATGTGAACGATTGTTAGAATTATTACTGCTTCTATTATTGCTACCATTACTACCACCATTGTTATTACCATTATTCATATTAAATCAGTTTCTTCAATTACAAATCAACAACTCAAAGATTTCATATGTCTAAAATATCTGAGGAAAATAAAGTTATACATAAGGTGGTCAACAAACACATGAAAACATACTCAACATCACTAATAATCAGCAAAATGCAAATGAAAACAACAGTTAGACATCACCTCACACTTATCAGAATGGCTAAATTAAAAAGACAATAGGAGTTCCTGTCATGGCTCAGTGGAACAAATCCGACTAGGAACCATGAGACTGCCAGTTCGATCCCTGTCCTCACTCAGTGGGTTAAGGATCTGGCATTGCCGTGAGCTGTGGTGTAGGTTGCAGATGTGGCTCGGATCCCCAGCATTGCTGTGGCTGTGGCATAGGCCGTCAGCTGTAGTTCTGATTAGACCTCTAGCCTGGTAACCTCCACATGCCACAGGTGCGGCTCTAAAATGACAAAAGGCAAAAAAAAAAACAAACAAACCCCCCAAACCCCAAAAACCAAGACAAAAATAACAAGTGTTGATGAGGATGTGCAGAAAATGGAACTCTTATGCCCTGTTGATGAGAATATAAATTGGTACAACCACTCTGGAAAACAGTATGGAGTTTCCTGAAAATATTAAAAAATAGAACTACCATACTATCCAGAAATTCAAAATCTGGATATTTTTCTGAAAAAATGAATCACTAATTCAGAGAGATATAAGCACCCTTATGTTCATTGCAGCATTATTTACAATAGCCAACATATGGAAACAACTTAAGTGCCCTGTGACAGAGGAATATATAAAGTATATGTTTATATGTGTGTGTGTATATATCTATAAACATACACATATAAATGTATTTTATTGTTTATTCTTTTTTATTCCATAAAAAGTGAAATCTTGTTATTTGCAGCAACACAGATGAACCTAGAAGGTATGATGTTAAATGGAGTAAGTCAGACAGCGAAAGATGAATACCATATGATTTCACTTATATGTAGAATCTAAAAAACAAAATATGCATAACAAAACAGAATCATAGATACATATTCCTAGTAAAAACATTTTTTAATCTTTAAATACAGTGTGATCATATTTTCCATAGCAAAGTTGGTAGCTACAGAGACAGTGATAATCCTAGATGTTACAAAATCTGAGTTATTTTGCCAGTTTCTGTTACAACAGTGAGCCACAATGATGCATGTAGAATTCGAGAAAAATAGCACTGAAAGAACCTAAGAATTTTTCTTCCAGTGTTGTTATTTTATAGATAAGGGCACTGAGGGCTAGCAAATAAATAATTTATTGATTTATTCGAGCAGTTTTAAGTGGTCAAGTTGGGACTAACAGATACTAGAGTATCTGACCTTAGCTATGTTTTTCTTATCACATTGCCTATTTAAACATTTTACAATTTTACATTCTTTTTTTATTACTCAATGAATTTTATTACATTTATAGTTGTACAATCATCATCACAGCCAAATTTTTTAGCATTTACATCCCAAACCCTCAGTGCATCACCCCCCCAACCTGTCTCATTTAGAAACCATAAGTTTTATAAAGTCTGTGAGTCAGTATCTGTTCTGCAAAGAAGTTCATTGTGTCTTTTTTTTAGATTCCACATGTAAGTGATAGCATTTGATGTTGGTATCTCATCATCTGACTGACTTCACTTAGCTTGATAATTTCTAGGTCCATCTATTTTGCTTCAAAGACCATTATTTCTTTCCTTTTAATGGTTGAGTAATATTCCATTGTGTAAATATATACCACATCTTCTTTATCCACTCCTCTGTCAATGGACATTTCGGTTGTTTCCATGCCTTGGCTATTGTGAATAGTGCTGCAGTGAACACAGGGGTGCATGTATGTTTTTGAATGAAAGTTCTGTATGGATATATGCCTAGGAGTGGGATTTCTGGATCATATGATAGTTCTATATTTAGTTTTCTGAGGAATCTCCATACTGTTTTCCACAGTGGTTACATCCAGTTTACATTCCTACCAACAGTGTAATAGGGTTCCTTTTTCTCCACAGCATCTCCAGCACTTATTGTTTGTAGACTTTTTGATGATGGCCATTCTGGGTGGTGTAAGGTGGTACCTCATAGTGGTTTTGAATTGCATTTCTCTAATGATAAGTGATGTTGACCATCTTTTCATGTGCTTTTTGGCCATCTGTATGTCTTCTTTGGAGAATTGTCTGTTTAGATCTTCTGCCCATTTTTTGATGGGGTTATTTGTTTTTTTGGTATTGAGCTATAGAAGGTGTTTGTAAATTTTGGAGATGAATTCCTTGGCAGTCAATTCATTTGCAAATATTTTCTACCATTCTGTGAGTTGTCTTTTACTTTTGTTTAGGGTTTCCTTTGCTGTGCAGAAACATTTAAGTACCATTTGTTTATTTCTCTTTTTGTTGTCATTACTTTAGGAGGTAGATCTGAGAAGGTATTGCTGTGGTTTATGTTGGAGAGTGTTTGGCCTATGTTTTCCTGTAAGTGTTTTATAGTATCTGGTCTTATATCTAGGTCTTTAATCCATTTTGAGTTTATTTTTATGTATGGTGTTAGGAAGTATTCTAATTTCATTCTTTTACATGTGGCTCTCCAGTATTCCCAGCACCGCTTAGTGAAGGGGCTGTCTTTTCTCCATGGTACATTCTTGCCTCTTTTGTCACAGATTAGTTTAACTTACGTGGGTTTAATTCTGGGCTTTCTATCCTGTTCCACTGATCTCTATTTCTGTCTTTGTGCCAGTACCACATGGTTTTGATGACTGTCGCTTTGCAGTATAGTCTGAAGTCAGGGAGCCTCATTCTTCCAGCTCCATTTTTCTTTCTCAGGGTGGCTTTGGCTATTCCGGGTCTTTTGTGCTTCCAAATAAACTTTAAAACATTTTGTTCTAGTTATGTGTAAGGTGGGAATTTTTTCAGCTTTTCACCATTGAGAATGATGTTAGCTTTTGGTTTGTCATATATGGCTTTATTATGTTGAGGTAGGTTCCCTCTAAGCCCACTTTCTGAAGGATTTTTATCGGAATTGCCCACTTTCTGAAGAATTTTTTATTAGAAATTTTTATTAGGAAAGGCTTTTTCTGCCTCTATGGAGAGGATCATGTGGTTTTTATTCTTTAGTTTGTTAACGTGGTGTATCACACTGATTGATTTGTGGATATTGAAGAATCCTTGCATCACTGGGATAAATCCCACTTGATCATGAAGTACAATCCTTTTAATGTGTTGTTGGATTCTGTTTGCTAGTATTTCGTTGAGGATTTTTGCATCTTTGTTCATCAGTGAAATTGGCCTGTAGTTTTCTTTTTTTTTGTGGTATCTTTGTCTGGTTTTGGTATCAGGATGATGGTGACTTTAGAATGAGTTTGGGAGTGTCCCTTCCTCTGCAATTTTTTGTAATAGTTTCAGGAGGATAGGTGGTAACTCTTTTCTAAATTTTGTTAGAATTTGCCTGTGAAGCTGCCTGGTACTGGACTTTGTTTGTTGGAAATTTTTTAATCATAGTTTAATTTTCAGTACTTATAACTGGTCTGTTCATCTTTTTTATTTTGTCTTGATTTAGTCTTGGAAGATTGTACTTTTCTAAGAAGTTGCCCATTTCTTCTAGGTCATCTCTTTTATTGGCTTATAGTTGCATGTAGTAGTCTCTTTTGATCCTTTTTATTTCTGTGATGTCTGTTATAACTTCTTTTTCATTTCTAATTTTATTTTATTTTTTTGTCTTTTTGCCTTATCTAGGGCCACACCTGTGGCATATGGAGGTTCCCAGGCTAGGGGTCTAACAGGAGCTGTAGCCGCCGGCCTTCGCCACAGCCACATCCACGCGGGATCCGAGCTGCGTCTGCGACCTACACCCCAGCTCATGGCAACGCCGGATCCTTAACCCACTGAGCGAGGCCAGGGATCGAACCCACAACCTCATGGTTCTTAGTCGGATCCGTTAACCACTGAGCCACGACAGGAACTCCTCATTTCTAATTTTATTGATTTGAGTCCTCTCTCTGTTTTTCTTGATAAGTCTGGCTTAGACCTTATCAATTTTGTTGATCTTTTCAGAGAACCAGCTTTTATAGTTTCATTGATCTTTTCTATGGTTTTCTTCATTTCTGTTTCATTGATTTCTGCTCTGATCTTTAAGATTTATTTTCTTCTACTAACTTTAGGTCTTGTCTGTTCTCTCTCTAGTTGCTTTAGATGTAAAGTTATGTTGTTTATTTGAGCTTTTTCTTATTTCCTGAGGTAGGTTTGTATCACTATAAACTTTCCTCTTAGAACAGCTCTTGCTGCATCCCGTAGATTTTGGAGGGTCATAACTTTCTTGTAATTTGCTTCTAGGTATTTTTTAATTTTCTCTTTGATTTCTTCAGTCATCCATTGGTTGTTTAATAGCATGTTGTTTAGTCTCCACGTGTTTGTGTTTTTTGCCATTTTCTTCTTGTTATTGATTTCCAGTTGTATAGTGTTGTGGCTGAAAAAGATGCTTGATATGATTTCAATTTTCTCAAAGTTACTAACACTTGACTTGTAGCCCAGGAAGTGGTCAGTCTTAGAGAATGTTCCATGTGCACTCAGAAGGGTGGTGTATTCTGCTGCTTTTGGATGAGCTGTCCTATAAATATCTGTTAAGTCCATCTGATCTAATGCTTCATTTGGGGCCTGTGCTTCCTTATTGATTTTCTGTCTGGATGATCTGTCCATTGCTGTAAGTGGGGTGTTAAAGTCCCACACTATTATTGTGTTATTGTCGATTTCTCCTTTTAAGCTTGTTAGCAGTTGTGGTGATCCTGTGTTGGGAGCATAGATATTTAAAAGTATCATATCTTCGTCTTGTCTTGGTCCTTTGATTATGTAATGTCCTTCTTTGTCTCTTAAAATATTCTTTATTTTGAGGTCTATTTTGTCTGATATGAGTACTGCTACTCCAGCTTTCTTTTGATTCCCATTTGCATTGAATATATTCCTCCATCCTTTCACCTTCAATTTGTATGTGTCCCTAGAAGTAAAGTGGGTCTCTTGGAGACAGAATATATATGGACCTTGTTTTTCTGTCCATTGAGCCAGTCTGTGTTTTTTGGTTGGGGCATTTAGTCCATTAACATTTAAGATAATTATTGAAATGTATGTTTTTTATTGCCATTTTATTAACTGTTTTGGATTTGTTTTTGTTGCTCTTTTTTTCTTCCCTTCTTCTCTTGTTTTCTCCTTTTATGGTTTGATGATTATCTTTAGTGTTGTATTTGAGTTTAGTTTTTTATTTGTGTGTGTATTAATTGTAGATTTTTGGTTTTCTGTTACCCTAAAGTTTTGATATGTTGTGTATATATCTATATCTATATCTATATCTATATCTATATCATCTATATATACCTATACCTATATATAAATATAGATATATATGACTGTTTTAAGGTGTTGGTTTCTTAATTGCAAGTGCATCTCTATTGTCCTGCATTTGTACCCTCCTCTTCTCTCCATTTGATTTTGTCGGCATGTTTGCATGTGGATGATTTCCTATATTAGTGCATATATTCCTTTACTTGTGAGCCTTGTTATTTGTGGTATTTTTGTTTCTGGTTGTGGCCTTTTCTTTTCTGCCTAAAGAAGCCCCTTTAGTATTTGTTGCAAAGCTGGTTTAGTTTAGTGTTGCTGAATTCTCTTAGCTTTTGCTTATTTGTAAAGCTTTTGATTTCTCCTTCACATCTGAATGAGAGCCATGCTGGATAAAGTAATCTTGGTTGGACGTTTTTTCCTTTCATCATGTTAAATATATTGTGCCACTCCCTTCTGGCCTGTGAGTTTCTGCTGAAAAATCTGCTGATAACCTTATCGGGGTTCCCTTGTATGTTGTTTGTTTCTTTTCCGTAGCTGCTTTCAGTGTTTTCGCTTTGTCTTTAATTTTGGTCATTTTGATTAATATGTGTCTCGGGGTGTTCCTCCTTGGGTTTATTTTATGTGGTACTCATTGTGCTTCCTGGATTTGAGTGAATGTTTCCTTTCCCGTTAGGGCAGTTTTCAGCTATTGTCTCTTTGAATATTTTTTCTGTCCCTTTTTCTCGCTCCCTTCTCCTTCTGGCACCCCTATAATATGGATGTTGGTGTATTTAAAGTTGTCCCAGAGTTCTCTGATACTCTCTTCATTTCTTTTCAATGTTTTTTTCTCTTTTCTGTTCTGCATCAATGATTTCCACTAGTCTGTTCTCCACCTTGTCCACCTTCTTATTCGTTCTTTTGCCTCCTGTATTCTGCATTTTATTGCTTCTAATGAATTTTTATTTTAATTTTTTTTGTCTTTTCTAGGGCCACACTTGCGGCATATAGAAGTTCCCAGGCTAGCATTCTAATCAGAGCTGTAGCCGCTGGCTTACGCCACAACCACAGCAACGTGGGATCCAAGCCACATCTGCAACTTACACCACAGCTCATGGCAAGGCTGGAATCTTAACCCAGTGAATGAGGCCAGGGATCGAACCTGCAGTCTCATGGTTCCTAGTCAGATTCATTAACCACTGAGCCACGACGGGAACTCCTCTGCTTGCTTAAGTTTTAAATAGTGTATTTCTTTGCTCGTTGTTTGCTGTAAATTATCAGTCTTTTCCTCCAGTTTCTTTCCAATGTCTTGCATCATCTTCAGCATCATCGATCTAAAGTCTTTTTCCTGGGAGGCTGATAATTTCAGATCACTTAGCTCTTTTTCCTTGTTTTTTTCTTGTTCCCTTCTCTGAGTTATAGTTCTCTGCCTTTTTATGTTTATAGGTTTCTGGTGTGGTGTCCTACAATAAAATTGTAGCCTCTCATACTCCTGATGTCTGACCCTCCGGTAGCTGAGTTGGTATGGGTGCTTGCTATAGACTTCCTGATGGGAGGGATTGGTGCCTGCCCACTGGTGGGTGGGGCTGATTCCTATCCTTCTGGTGCGTGGGGCTTTGTCTCTTGGTGAGACTGGAGGTGCCTGTGTTCCTGGGCGGTGTCTTTAGGCAGCCTGTTTACTGATAGGTTGGGCTGTGATTCCACCTTAATTATTGTTTTGCATAGGGGTTCTTTGCAGTGATGTGTGGTGCCAGATTTTCCCAAAATGCCCACCTCCAGAGAAACCCATGCTGATTGAATATTCCGAAGAGCTTTTCCTCCAATATCCTTCCCCCACAATGAGCCACTTTCACCCCCTGTTTTCCCCAGAGGGCCTCCAAGCACTTCAGTCAGGTCTAACCCAGAGTCCTATGGAGCCTCACCTTTGCCCTGGGATCTAGTGCACATGAAACCCTGTGTGTTCCTTTGAAGAATGGGGTCTTTGTTTCCCTCAGTCCCTTGAAGATCCTGCACATAAGCCCCACTGGCCTTCAATATCAGATGCTCCAGGGGCTCTTACTCCCAGTGCCAGAAGCCCAGGCATGGGAACTTGACGTAGGCGAGTCTCTGTGATACAGTTGAGGTAGGCGAGTCTCTGTGATACAGTTACTTTCCATTCTGTTGGCGTCCCACCTGGGAGGTATGGGGTTGCTTATATCACGTAATGGCACCTCCCACCTCTCAATGTTGCTTCCTCTTTGTCTTCTGGCCTAGAATACCTTTTTGAAAGTTTCCAGTCCATTTTGTTGAAGGTTGTCAGCATTTCATTGTAACTTTCTTTTCTTTTCCTTTTTCTATTTTTGTAACTTTGTTTTCTTATGAGAGTAGTTGAGCTCCAGTCCTTCTATTCCATCTTAATCCCCTGTCCACTTTTACATTCTAATATATATTTTGTTCTGAATTTAATTTTCATATAGACTTTGTCTTTCTAGATGTGATGGAAAGTTTTTAGATGGAAGCCCGGAATTAGCTTTCCTATATTTCCATAGTGTACATGCTCAAAATATTTGCTTTGTTGAAAAAATATACTTTAGTATAACAATGCTCTGTGCCAGCCCTACTGCATCTATCACTGAGACCTTATTTGGGAACAGAGGAACAGTGGAGTTGCTCTCATAGCCTTCTGACCTGATATTCATTAGAAACTTTAATCAAATCATGCTGCCATTTTCTTTTCAATATCTATATTCTCATACTATATTATAGGCTTGTGTACAGTTTAAGGTAGTTTTTTTTTTTTCAGAAATCTTTGTGTTCCCAGTATTTAGAATCTGACACTGAATAGATGTTCCCTGTGTGGCTGCTGAAAGAAGGAAAGAAGAAAGGGTGGGGGAGTTTCTAAGGTGCTCACTCCAGAACATAGGTGTGTTTTTACAAAAATTTCATCACTGTGTTACCATATGTATTTTTGGTAATTTTTCTTTCTTTTGCCCTTCCTTCCTCCCTTTCTTTCTTTCTTTCTTGGCTGCTCCTGAAGCTTGCAGAAATTCCTCGGCCAGGGCTTGAACCCATGCCATAGCAATGACCCAAGCCACAGCAGTGACAACGGCAAGATCCGTAACTCACTGAGCCACAAAGGAACTCCAGTAATTTTTCTATTGTGGTAAAATATACATAACAAAAAGCTGACCCTTTTAACCATTTTAAGGTATGCATTTCAGTGGCATTAAATATATTCAGTTTCTTGTGTGACCATCACCATTATCCATCTCCAGAACATTTTCATCATTTCACGTTGAGATTTCTGCACCCATTAAAATATAAATCCCCATTCTCCATCCCCCAGCTTCTCATAACTATTGTTCTGCCTTCTGACTCTATGAATTTGACTATTTTAGGCACCTCATATAAGTGCAGTCATAAAATATTTGTCCTTTTGTGTCTGGCTTATTTCACTTAGCATAGTGTCTTCAAGGTTTTCTCTTGTATCTGAATTCCATTCTTTTCTATGGATGAATAATATGTGTATAACACATTTTGTTTATGTATTTGCCTACCAATGGACACTTTTTTCCCCACTTTTTAGGGCCGCATGTGGGGCACTTGGACGTTCCTGGGCTAGCGGTTAAATCGGAGTTGCAGCTCCTGGACTGCCACAGCTTCTACAGCGTGGGATCTGAGATGCAGCTGCTACCTACACCACAGCTCACAACGCTGGATCCTTAACCCACTGAGCAGTGCTTGGAATCAAACCCACATCCTCACGGATACTAGTCAAGTTCATAATCTGCTGAGCCACAGTGGGAACTCCCCATCAGTGGACATTTTTGATGTTTCCATTTTTTGGCTCTTATGAATAATCCCGCTTTCAGTTCTTTTGTGTGTGTATCCAGAAGTAAAATTGGTGGCTCATACCTAATTCTGTGTTGAATTTTTTAAAGGAAAACTTACACTCTTTTTCTACATCAGCTGTATTATTTTGTCTTCCCATCAAAAATGCACAAGGGTTCCAGTATCCCGGCCAACATGTTGTTTTCTGGTTTTTTGCTAATAGACATTCTCATGGGTATGAAGTAATTCCTATTTGTTTTTGTTTTATAATGTATTTTATTCATTTTGTAATATTTCAAACTTTGTAATAATGTCACTAAATATTCCTAAATGAAGAGTTCCCATCGTGGCTTAGTGGTTAATTAATCCGACTGGGAACCATGAGGTTGTGGTTCAATCCCTGGCCTTGCTCAGTGGGTTAAGGCTCCAGTGTTGCTGTGAGCTGTGGTATAGGTTGCAGACACACTCGGATCCCACGTTGCTGTGGCTGTGGCATAGGCTGGTGGCTACAGCTTTGATTAGAGCCCTAGCCTGGAAACCTCCATATGCCGAGGGTACGGCCTTAGAAAGAAAGACAAAAAAAAAATTCCTCAATGAGACTCCTTTCATGCCTCTGTGCTATAATATTCCATATATAGCCACATATAATGTATTTAATAATTTATTGGTAGATACGTATGTTATGTGTGCATTCTAGATTCTATTCTGACTTTTTCCAATCTGAAATCTGATTTTGTAAGAAGGCCCATTGTCCTGTTCTTTTTTGTATCAAGGAAAGAGTCATATATTTTGGGGATGTGTGTGAGTGGGTGTCTGTGTGCTTGTATTGTTGGCAGATGTAGAGTGGGTGTTCGTGTTGACAATTTTAGCCACTTGCTTCGGACTTCTTTAAATTGTTCATATTCGCTGATTTAAAATACACATTTTATGATGAAAGTGTTAATTATCTTTCAGTTGAAATTTCCATTGTCTTCCTTTTTAAGTTATAATGTTTAATTTGGCGCTTTCTTGATTGGGTTCCTTGGGAAACAGACTGCAGAGATGCACACAGGAGTTTTATAGGGAAGTGGTTCCAGGAACAATATCTGTGAGTGAATGAGAGCAGGACTGCTTTTCATATCTGAGTAGGGCAGTACAAGGCATGCTCCAGTGGATCATCTGGGTGCCAGATTATGCCATTGCTCACAAACACATTCTCATGCAGTATGAGGAGTTGTGGCCATTCCTCTACGTCTGTCCTCATTCCTCTTTTTCAGACTTCTCTGTCCTAGGTCTCTCAGTCTTTTTCCTTTAATGATCCATACTGGTAGCCAAGTCCTTTGCTATTGCTCATGAAGCCATATATTATCACAACCTTGGGACTCTTTCTACATGAGGCAGATGGCTGGGTGCACCACCTGATACTTTATGCATTGGGAGGAATTTCATTTTCTGTTGCTTTTGAGGTCATCTCTGAGTGAGATGCAAGAGCTCTCAATTTTCAGCTTATACCTACATACTGAGCCAGTGTCCTCATGAATGAAGGATTTCTAGCATTTCTTTTTAAAATTTTTTTAATTCAATGAATTTTATTGAATTTATATTAATACAACAATCATCACAACCCAATTTCAAAGCATTTCCATCCCAAACCCCCAGCCTATCTCCCCATCCCCAGTCTGTTTCCTTTGGAAACCATAAGTTTTTCTAAGTCTGTGAGTCAGTAGCTGTAATGCAAAGTTCATTATGTCCTTTTTTTAGATTTCACATGTGAGTATTCACTTAGAGTGATAATTTCTAGGTCCATCCGTGTTGCTGCAAATGCCATTATTTCTTTCCTTCTAATGGCTGAGTAATATTCCATTGTGTATATGTACCACATCTTCTTTATCCACTCCTCCGTCAATGGACATTTAGATTATTTCCATGTCTGGGCTATTGTAAACAGTGCTGCAATGAACGTTGTGGTACATGTATCTCTTTGAGTCATGGTTTTCTCTGGATTGATGCCCAGGAATGGGATTGCTGATCAAATGGTAATTCTATTTTTAGTTTTCTGAGGAATCTCTATACTGTTTTCCACAGTGGTTGCACCATTTTACATTCCCACCAACAGTGTTATAGGGTTCCTTTTTGTCCACACCCTCTCCAGCATTTATTGTTTGTAGACTTTTTGATGATGGCCATTCTGACATGTAAGGTGGTACCTCATCATAGTTTTGATTTGCATTTCTCTGTTAATTAGTGATATTGAACATCTTTTCATGTATTTTTTGGCCATCTGTATGTGTTCTTTGGAGAATTATCTGTTTAGATCTTCTGCCCTTTTTTTGATGGAGTTGTTTATTTTTTTTTTTGGTATCGAGCTGCAGGAAGTGTTTCTAAAGTTGGAGGATTAATCCCTTGTCAGTTGCTTCACTTGCAAATATTTTCTCCCATTCTGTGAGATGTCTTAGTTTTGTTTAGGGTTTCTTTTGCTGTGCAGAAACTTTTAAGTTGAATTAGATCCCATTTGTTTACAAAATTTCTAGTATTTCTAATTCACTTAATGTAGGCCATCACTTTCTTTATGCTTTCAAAGTTATCTGAGTAGCATGCTAGAACCATCTCCTAAGGTCCTTGCAGAGTGTTAAATCTTGTGTCACAGGATAGTGCTTCCATACTGATAGGCTCTCCTTTATCCAACTTTATTTTCTTTCCCCCTTGTTCCAGCACCTGTAGATGCAGGTCTACATGTGCTTTCCCAGATGCTGCTAGCCCTTGTGGTGTGCGAGCCACATTTCAGGTAGCCTAGTTCAAGAATGCCTTGGTCCTGAAGGGGATCTGAGTTGTACACCAGTGTACCTTTGACAGGCACCCTTTTACAGAAGGGTCATCTTTCATTGACAACTATTTTTTTGCCTAGTGGAGCACATTTATATAATTAATAATAATAATAGCTATCATTTATTGAGCACCCATTATGTGCCATCTAATATATCCATCAATTGACTACTTATTAATTTTTACACATATGCTTCAAGATATGTTATAATTTTACAAATAATGTAGCTAAAATCTAGTGAATTTAAGTCATTTACTTATGGTTACATACATAGCTAGTGGGTTTTTTTTTGTCTTTTTGCATTATCTAGGGCCGCACCTGCAGCATATGGAGGTTCCTAGGCTAGGGGGTCTAACAGGAACTGTAGCTGCTGGCCTTCGCCACAGCCACAGCAACACAGGATCCAAGCCGTGTCTGCAACCTACACTACAGCTTGTGGCAATGACAGATCCTTAACCCACTGAGCGAGGCCAGGGATCGAACCCACAACCTCATGGTTCCTAGTCGGATTCGTTAACCACTGAGCCATGAAGGGAACTCCTACATAGCTAGTGTTTAAGCTAAGGTCAAAATAACCTCAAAATTTATACTTCTCTCCTCCACATTAAGTTAAAGAACTTCATTTTTTAAAGTAATTAATTATGAGTTTAGTCTACAACTGCTAGGGCAGTAGGAAACCCAGTATAAGTCTTGATTTGGGGGTTTCTCTTTCTTATGGCTCTGTAAGACTTGAATTGGGGCAAGTCAAGATGAACAAGTCACCTGGTCAACATTCCACAGTGTCTTAATTGTTACCGTTGTTTATTCTGTTGCATGATGCTTTTACACAGATTGGTCTTCTGTTATTTTTCTGGCAGGATTGTGCTGGGCCTGTTCAGAGATCTCCACTGGAGTGGTCTTCCTCTGGTCCACACGGGTCCTGGATGCTGCTCTCTATGCCTAGACCCTTAGAGGCTGACCTCAGATACCCCTTTCTGTCTTCCATCTGGGGTCCTTTGTGCAGCAGGATCACGGGTTTCCTTTACTTGCCAAAATCCCACCCCATCGAGCTCTATGTCTGCGGGATGCTCACACTCTCATTGCTTCCAGGCCACGTTCTTCTCCTTCATTTCTCCTCTTCTGTCAAATGAAATTCAGCCCTTTGATTCAAGAAAGATTTTAGAAAACATAAGTTAAGAGAAATTCTTACATGACAGGACACACAGTTTTGATTCTTTTCTTGAAGGAGGAATGAGAAAAATATACAAAATCACTCCCAGTGTTTTTAATCTTCTGCATCAATGAGAACAAAATGATAAAATACAGATTAATGTCTCAAATTATTCTGGCACAGTTGAAACTTGGTAATCATATTAGCTGACATCTATTAATCACATAGTCTATACCAGGTGCTATTCTTAAGCTCTTTCTTTTCTTTTTTCGGCTGTGCCCACAGCATGTGGAAGATCCTGGGCCAGGGATTGAACTTGTACCGCAGCAGTAACCAAAGCCACAGCAGTAACAGTACTGGATCCTTAACCCACTGACCCACTGGGGAGCTCTGGTTCTTTCTTTTCTTAATTATTTTATTCTTAAAACAACTCATATAGTAGAGTTAAACCCATTTAATAGATGAGGATGCTGAAGTTTGAAAGGTTAAGTAACCTGTGCTAAATCACTGAGCTGAGCTAGTGAATGGTAGAGCCAAGACTGATTCAAAGATTTCTGCTTGTAAACATTTTGGTATATTATTTTTCATATTAGCCAAAAACATGCCTAGTAGAGTCAAAGTTTGCTGATTTGGCAGGAAGCATTTCTAAGGGTATATATGAGCTACATTTTGTGAGCCACACGGGAAGTCCATAACATTGAGAATTAAGACCATTCTCACTTGAGTTTGCACTGGACCTTTGGAAATGTTCTAATTATATTACTTGTTAGAGAAATTAAATATATTTTAGTTTTATGTTTTAACCTTCCACTGGTACCTTTGTAAGATGAAACCTTTGCCTCACTATAGTGTTTGTTCATGGTTATAGAGAGAGAAGAGGGACCAAAGTGCAGATTATGTATCTATATTTATAGAGACATCAATCTACCCATTTGTCATTATAAATTATTTCAATGAAATTATTTTAGCTATTGGTCACCTAATTCTCTGTTACTGAAGTTACCATAAGCTAAGTGAAACTACTTGATAAGAATCACATACTCTTATGCTCAAAATTCTCTTCAGAATTGACTAGAGCTATCACATTAAAAAATGTCAGAGTTAGGAGTGACTGTTATTCTGCTTACATTTTTGTGATGGCCTCGTAGATGATTTCTGCTTTCAGGATGGAAAGATAGATTATGAAAAAAAAGAAAAGCATTAGAAGGTTTATTGAGACCATGTGTTTCTATATATATATTGTATGTAAGTTGCCTGGCACGATGCAGGAACTCATTAAACATTAGTTAACTTCTGTGCATTCCCTAAAAATGTGCTTTCCACCATGTTGAACACTAGAAACTAGCAGAATATTGCAAATCAACTATATTTAAAAGAAAAACAAGAGAAAGGATTCTTGGGATTCAGAGGATTAAGACATACTTTTCTGTTGGATTTTGTCATTTACGTTCTCCCTTGCTTCTCTGTTCCTTTGCTCAACATCCGGTTTGCTGTAACCTTGGTAGAGACTGTGTAAGGACAAGTTCATGTCTATAAAGTGGTCCCTAAGGTCTATTGGGTTTTCTCCTGTTATTTACTGCTTCCACAGGTGATTGAAGGTTGTGGCTGGTCACAGTGATTTGTCAAGGTTACTGGGATGTCATTCACTCAGCTGGGAAGGTCTTTGTGTTCCTCTGACTTAATTCTGGCTGTGTATATCACCTTATAGCTGGAAGCTTGTCTTATTCTTCCTATTAGCATAAAGGTGTTCAGAGTTAATGATGAGTAAACAATATACATTTTATGTGTTTTACAGGTAATTACCTTTCTTTTGCTTCTTAGGTGGAATAATCTGACTGTGCTCACAACTATTATTTGAATACATTTTTAAAAATTGCTTTGGTCATTATTTCAGGTACTTGTAAAGTTGCTCCCTGAGAAACCTAAAAGGTCTGTGCATTTAGATTCATGGCAGTGCTTTTGGGCATTCTCTTATTTGAGAAAAACATAAATACCTGCCAAGGTGCAATGTGCGGTTTTAGAAAAGTAATGATCACTCTGTTCCATTCAGTCTTATGCAAGTCTACTATTTAATTCTCTGGTCAGAAGCAACTGCATACAGAAGACACAGATAATTCCTCAGGCGTGAAAGGCTGCTTCCTAACAACCCTGCCCCATTGAGTGGATCTCATTTGCATGAAAAGACTTAGGTGCTTGGCTTTCTCTGTATTGCTTGTACTTCTCTATTAGGAAAGCAATATTGCACTGTGGTTAAGAGCAGTGATTTTGACCTTACATAAAACTGGTCAAATCCTGCCTTCTCTCTTTAAACTCTGTAAAATCAGTCAAACCTCTTGAGTGCTTTGAACTTGTTTCCTCATGTATTTGGTCCATAATTCAGTGTCATTTTGCAAGTTATATGACCAGCTCTTAGGCACAGATGGCTACATAGTAAACTCTTTAAAAAATGTTTTTTTCTTTCTTTTTATGGTCCCACCTGTGGCATATGGAAGTTCCCACGCCAGGGGTCGAATTGGAGCTTCAGCTGAGGCCTGTGGCACAGGCATGACAACACTGGATCTGAGCTGCATCTGCAACATATGCCACAGCTTGTGGCACCATTGGATCCTTAATCTATTGAGTGAGGTGAGGGATTGAACCCACATCTTCATGGAGACTATGTCAGGTCCTTAACCCGCTGAGTCAGAGTGGGGGCTCCTACACAGTAAACTCTTATGTGGCCTATTAAGACTAATTTTTCACTTTCATCTGCAAAACTGTTCTACAGTTGTCTCAAATGTGTATTAAGTTCTACACTAGAATGTAAATCCCTATAGCTTCAAGTAGATGTTCAGTATGGACTATCTCCCTAGATGGGAAAGTTGCTGCAAAGTAGGTATGAAGTAAATTGTGGGTCTTGTGCTGCAGTTGTTCCCTGTCATCATTGTGATGGGTTATTTTGAGACACCCGTGTTCTCTTACCAGGTTGCTGCTACAATTAAGACAAGTATTTGGGAGAATGCTGGTTTGAGATAGCAGTCTGATAGTTATGGAATTGGATTTTTCATTTCATGAAGCCAATTTGTCCATGAAACCAATTGGTTGAACCTAGAGCCCTGTTCTTATAAGCTTCACATTCTGGGTACTGATTGAACCATTGCTTTCTGAAAACTGTCGCCTTTGTTACAAGTTGAACTGCACAAAAAAGACCAAAGCCAGAAAAGTGATTAGAGTTCATGAGTTCAGGGAGGCCACAAAAGGATTTTTTCTTTTTTTCTTTCTTTTTTTGCTTTATAGGGCCGCACCTGCAGCATATGGAGGTTCCCAGGCTAGGGGTTGAATCGGAGCTGTAGTTGCCAGGCTATGCCACAGCCACAGCAATGCCAGATCTGAAGCATGTCTGTGACCTACACCACAGCTCACGGCAATGCCGGATCCTTAATCCCCTGAGTGAGGTCAGGGATTGAACCTTCAACTGTATGGCTCCTAGTCAGATTTGTTTCTGCTGCGTCACAACAGGAACTCCCACAAAAGAATTTTGACTGAGCTTTCCTTATTGTTCATGACCAGCTGCTGAATTTTTGAGGCTTAGGATATTATGTGGTTTCTCAGACTGGCTAAAACTGGATGAATTTTAACTTTAAATTAGCCAGTTGACAGGATGAAATATTTTCTATTTTGATGTTTTATTTTCATTTTTTTGCTATTTCTACATCAACTCCTTTAATCACATGGAAAGATTTGAATTTTTTCTTTCTTTTTTTAATACAAGGAGAATAGAAGGGTCCAAAGCCCAAAACCACAGATACACTCTCTTGTATCTTGTTGATTCTGACCAAAAAGCCAACAAAAAAACCCCCAAATAACCAATAAACACGAGTATTTATTGAATTACTACTCTCTAAGATTAAAAGGCAGTGGGCTCTTTACAACAGAGATTCCCTAGCTCATTGCCAAGATGTCTCAGTTTCTCATGCATATTAATAGTTCTTATCCATGAGTTCTTGCTCGTTTACATGTATATGGCATTAAAGCAATGATTTGCACATAATGGGCAACCAGTAACTCTTAGATTTTATTGTTATCTGACTTCTTATTGAACCCTTTTGGTATGTATTATGAGTATTAATTAAATGCAATATTGTTAGCTCCACTTAACAAACGTGAACACCGAGACTGAAAGAGGTTAGATAACATGCCTGCCCAAGAATTCTCACTGAGTAAATGGGCAAGATGCAATGCAATGCAGTGCAAGCCTTTATTATGGCAAAGTGCATGCTTTTACCTCTCTGCAACAGCCTTACCAACCAGCATTTGAATTGGTAAATTTGTCTTAGTCTAAGTGTGTCTGGTCCTCAGTTTTGTACATGCAAAAATATGTCCTATGACCAAGAGTGGGCTTACTCACCAGGTTCACTGAGATCAGTGCATAAGGCAGAGTCTTTTGTTTTGTTTTGTTTTGTTTTGTTTTTTTTGGCTGTACTCACAGCATATGTAAGTTCCCAGGCTAGGGATAGTGCCAGAGCAGTGACCAGAGCCACTGCATGACAATGCCAGATGGATCCTTAACTCTCTGAGCCACAAGGGGAGTCCTGATAATTTTTTAATTTGACTTGTGTGTGAGTCAGTTCTTTTTCTATGGAAAGTTACAAAAGCCCACACACAACAGATCTGGCTAATGCAAACCATAATAAAATAATACAACATTGTTGGCTTCCATAAGGGAAAAGAATAATATCTTCAGAGACATCCAGATTTGGATGTTTAGATCGAGCAGTATAGATACTAACCTATCTCTTGGCGTTATTTTCTCCTGCATTGTCTTTGTTCTCAGGCAAGTATATATGGCAATGTTGGCTATTGAACTCCAGGCTTATGTTCTAGCAGTTTAGTAACTTTAGCAGAACAAGCATATCTCAATCCAAATACTTGCAAATGGTTCTACCAAGTCTTTTTTTTTTTTTTTTTTTGGTCTTTTTGCCTTTATGTACAGCTGCACCCGTGGCATATGGAGGTTCCCAGGCTAGGGTCAGATCAGAGCTGCAGGTGCCAGCCTATGCCACAGCCACAGCAACGCGGGATCCGAGCGCGTCTGCGACCTACACCACAGCTCACGGCAACGCCGGATCCTTAACCCAATGAGCAAGGCCAGGGATCGAACCCACAACCTTATGGTTCTTAGTCGGATTTGTTAACCACTGAGCCACGAAGGGAACTCCGGGTTCTACCAGGTCTTGCAACTGATTTTCATTGGGCTACATTTGGTCTCTTACCATCCCTAACCTAATCATAGAAACCTGGACTTTTCTAGGCCTAAGTTATACTCCTAGTTCTATATCTGAAAAGTTGAATCATCCTTCCACAAACATTGATTGAGGAAATAAAAATGCTCTTACAAAAGGAAGCCTGAATGAATGCCAACCAGGCAAAATAATAATAATAATAATAATGATAAAATAAAATAAAAAGGAGCCCATATAGTCTGTTGCATAGTTTGAAATACATAGCATGAGGAGGGAATTTTTCTCAGGTGATAGGTTGTACATGGAAAACTAAATTAAAACCAGAGGTTGTTGGAGTTCCCGTCGTGGCTCAGTGGTTAACAAATCCGACTAGGAACCATGAGGTTGCGGGTTCGATCTCTGGCCTTGCCCAGTGGGTTATGGGTCCGGCGTTGCCGTGAGCTGTGCTGTAGGTCGCAGACGCGGCTCGGATTCCGCGTTGCTGTGGCTGTGGTGAAGGCCGGCAGCTATAGCTGTGATCAGACCCCTAGCCTGGGGACCTCCATATGCCACGGGTGCAGCTCTAGATAAGGCAAAAAGGCAAAAAAAAAACAAAAAAAACCCCAAAAACCAAAAAACCAGAGGTTGTTTGGTGAGTATGGAATTGGAATACAGACGCCTGATTGGTTTGAGGTTAAATTGTATTGAGTCGTGATAGCTGAAGAATCTCCATAAAGAGGTCATGCTTGGAGTAGATTTCAAGAGGGTGGAGTCTCTAGATCAGAGAGGAACTCCCCTTTTACTCCCTTTAGCTGTGGGACTACTTGCCACCTTTTGCCTTTTGTTCTGCCAACTTCTGTGATTCATGCTGATCGTACTAGGATTCTCCAGAGAAACAGAATCAATAGAAGGTGTATATTTTTATTTGTATATATAAAGAAAATTATTATAAAGAATTGGGTCATGTAATTATGGAGGCTGAAAAGTCCCAAGACAGGCAGGGTGACCTGGCAAGCTGGGGAACCAGGAGAGAGTGATTTTGTTCCAATTCAAGTCCATAGGCTTGACAACTAAGAGAACTTATGATGTAATTCCATTTCAAAAGTTGGCAGTCTCAGGCCCCAAGATGAGGCAATGTTTTGGTTCAAATCCAAAGGTATTAAAAAGCTAATGTTCCAGTTTGAAAGCAGTCAGGTAGGAGAATTTTCTCTTGCTTGGAGGAGGGTCAGCCTTTTTGTTCTAACTTTTAACTGATTGCATGAGGCCCACTCATAATAGGGAGGGCAATCTGCTTTCCTAAATCTACCAATTTATGTATTAATCTCGTCTAAAAATATCCTCAGAGAAACACCAAGAATCATGTTTGACTGAATGTCTGGGCAACTCATGGTACAGTCAAGTTGACACATAAAATTAACCATCAGGTAACCGTCCCCCTTTTCTGTGTAGACACAAAAAAATGAGCAGGTTTCCACTTACTAAATAATACTGATTTCTCACATATCTCTAAGATTAGAAGCAAAGCAACTTGTTTGAAATTTTGAATCTGTCTGTTATTTAATACAAATTTTACAGGTGAGCTATTGATTTACTTTCCCATGTGGCTCTCTGGGGTTTCTAATATTTAATTCATAGAATGCATTACTTTCCAAGATTTCAGAGGTCTTCATGGTAAAAACCGTAATTAGTTTGTGCTAAATGAGATGATAAGTGCTTGGTGAAGGGAATGCAAGGACTTCAAGTCCAGTTAGTAGGCAGCATAGCTGCAGATGAAATTATTGGTAAATGTCATCAAATACAATCTAACAATATGGTTAAAATTATAAAAATTGTAGGTGACTTAATGATGTTAATACTTAAGTTCTTTTTTATACCATTTGTGAATAGTGTTATATTGAAAAATGTTTTTCAGGTCATAACTATTTTTTATTAATATGGACTTGAAGCATTACATATTATTTTTTTTAGGAAGATCATGAAAAAAATTTGTTTACTTTTATCAAGAACATAATTGTGGTTAACTTTCTTTGTAGAGGGAAGGAGGGGTTATGGACTTGAGACGGGGTCTTGGACAGGGTTCAGAGATGTTTGTTTTATTATTATAGTTCACAGTTTATATATCATATGTATTTTACACTAAAATTATATGTTTTAAATAGCACTATTGAGTTATAATTGACATATAATGAACTTCACACATTTAACACTTCAATAACTGTGACATAATAAAAGCACAGCCATAATAAAGAGAGTGAACATATCATTACCCCAATAGTTTATTTCTGCCTCTTTTAACCTGTCTTTTTTGTTCCTTCCTGCCCCCACCTACACATCCTCATGGAACTACTGATCTGTTTTCTACCGCTATAGATTAGATTTCGTTTTCTAGAATTTTATATAGACTGAATCATATATATGTACATACTCCGTTTTTTTTTTAATAAGGAGATATGACTTTATTCATTCAGAACAATTGTTTTGAGATTCATCTATGCTGTAACATGTGCCAGTAGTTCCTTCTTCTCCATTACTGAGTAATATTCTATTATATGGGTGTACAATAATTGGTTTCTCCATTCATCCGTTAATAGATATTTGGGTTGTTTATAGTTTTGGCGATTACAAATAACTAATAGGAACATTTGTGTACAAATCTTTTATGGAAATATGTTTCCATTTTTCTTGGAAAAATACAGTTTGTCTTGGTACTATTAACACACTATCTTGATTAATGTAGCTTTGTAAGATATCCTGAAGTAATTTAATGCAGGTCTTTGCTTTTTCAAGGTTGTGGCTATTCTGGGTCCTTAGCATTTACAGATGTATTTATAATTCAACATGTCAGTTTTTACAAATACAGGCTGGTAAGATTCTGATTGGGATTGTATTGTATTTATACTTTACTTAGGAGATAATTAACATTTAACGTTATTGACTGTTTTGATACACGAATAAGATATTATTACTCAGTTGCTTTAGGTCTTCTTTAATTTCTCTCAGCAGTTTTTTGAAGTTTTAGTGTATGCATTTTGCATGTATTTTACCAGATATGTCTCTAAGTATTTTATATTTTCGATGATATTTTCAATTGCATTAAAAATTCAATGTCAGATTTTTTTGTTGCTAGTATATACCAAAACAACTATTTTTTGTAAATTCATATTGATTCACTACTTTATTAGTTCTAATAGCTTTTCTGTGGATTCCATTAAATTTTCGACAAAGGCAATATATTGTTTGTAAATAGTTTTTTATTACTCAATTTTATTACATTAATAGTTGTACAATGATGATCACAATCAAATTATAGCATTTCCATCCCAAACCCCCACGTCTTCTTATCCACTCCTCTGTGGATGGACATTTAGGTTGTTTCCATGTCTTGGCTATTGTATATAGTGCTGCAATGGACATTGGAGTACATGTATCTTTTCGAGTCATGGTTTTCTCTGGATATATGCCCAGGAGTGGGATTGCTGGATCAAATGATAATTCTGTTTTTAGCTTTCTGAGGAAACTCCACACTGTTTTCCACAGTGGTTGCACCAATTTACATTCCCACTGTAAGTGTAATGGGGTTCCCTTTTCTGCACATGCTCTTCAGCATTTATTGTTGGTAGACTTTTTGAAAATGGCCATTCTGGCTGGTGTAAGGTGGTACCTCATAGTGGTTTTGATTTGCATTTCTCTAATAATTAGTGATGTTGAACATCTTTGCATATGCATTTAGGCCATCCGTATGTCTTCTTTGGAGAATTGTCTGTTTAGACCTTCTGCCCATTTTTTGATGGGGTTATTTGTTTTTTTGGTATTGAGCTGCAGAAGGTGTTTATAAATTTTGGAGATTAATCCCTTGTCAGTCACTTCATTTGCAAATATTTTCTCCCATTCTGTGGGTTGTCTTTTTGTTTTGTCTAGTGTTTCCTTCACTGTGCAAAAACATTTAAGTTTAATTAAGTCCCATTTTTTATTTTAATTTTTATTGCTATTACTCTAGGAGGTGGATCTGAGAATATGTTGCTGTGGTTTATGTTGGAGAGTGCTCGGCTTGTGTTTTCCCTTAAGGGTTTTATAGTGTCTGATCTTATATTTAGGTCTTTAATCCATTTTGAGTTTATTTTTGTGTGTGGTGTTAGGAAGTGTTTTAATTTCATTCTTTTACATGTGGCTGTCCAGTTTTCCCAGCACCACTTATTGAGCAGTCTGTCTTTTCTCCATTGTGTATTCTTGCCTCCTTTGTCATGGACTGTAGGTGCATGGGTTTAATTCTGGGCTTTCTATCCTGTTCCACTGATCTCTATTTCTGTCTTTGTTACAGTACCATATGGTTTTGATGACTGTAGCTTTGTAGTATAGTCTGAAGTCAGGAAGCCTGATTCCTCCAGCTCCATTTTTCTTTTTTAGGATGTCTTTGGCTATTCTGGGTCTTTTGTGCTTCCAAACAAACTTTAAACTATTTTGTTTTAGTTCTGTGAAAAATGTCCTTGGTAATTTGATAGGGATTGCATTGAATGTGTAGATTGCCTTGGGTAGTATAGCCATTTTGATAATATTGATTCTTCCAATCCAAGAGCATGGTATGTTTTCCCATTTGTTTGTGTCATCCTTGATTCCTTTCATCAGTGTCTTATGTTTTCAGAGTACAGGTCTTTTGTCTCTAGGTAGGTGTATCCCTAAGTATTTTATTCTTCTTGATGCAATGATGAACGGTATTGCTTCCCTAATTTCTCTTTCTGATCTTTCATTGTTAGTGTATAGGAATGCAGTCGATTTCTGTGTATTTATTTTGTATCCTGCGACTTTGCCAAATTCATTGATGAACTCTAACAGATTTCTGATAGTGTCTTTTAGGATTTTCTAGGTATAGTATCATGTCATCTGCAAATAGTGATAGTTTTACTTCTTCATTTCCAATTTGTAGTCCTTTTATTTCTTTTCCTTCTCTGATTGCTGTGGCTAGGACTTCTAAAGCTATGTTGAATAGTAGTGGTGAGAACAGATATCCTTGTCTTGTTCCTGATCTAAGTGGGAATTCTTTCAGCTTTTCCCATTGAGAATAATGTTAGTTCTGGGTTTGTCATATATGGCCTTTATTATGTTGAGATAGTTTTCCTCTCTGCCCACTTTCTGAAGGGTTTTTATCAGAAATGGGTGTTGGATGTTGTCAAAGGCTTTTTCTGTCTCTATTGAGAGGATCATATGGTTTTTATTCCTCAGTTTGTTAACGTGGTGAATCACACTGATTGATTTGCAGATATTGAAGAATCATTGCATCCCTGGGATAAATCCCACTCGATCATGATGTACAATCCCTTTAATGTATTGTTTTATTTGGTTTGCTAGTATTTTTTGAGTATTTTTGTATCTACATTCATCAGTGAAATTGGCTTGTAATTTCCCTTTTTTGTTGTATCTTTGTTTGGTTTTGGTATCACAGTGTTGATGGCCTCATAGAATGAGTTTGGGAGCGTTCCTGCAGTTTTTTGAAAATAGTTTCAGAAGGATAGGTGTTAGCTCTTCTCTAAATGTCTGATAGAATTTGCCTGTGAATCCATCTGGTCCTGGACTTTTGTTTGTTGGAAGTTTTTTAATCACAGTTTCAATTTCAGTACTTTTCTATTTCATCTTGGTTTAATCTTGGAAGATTGTACTTTTCTAAGAATTTGTCTATTTCTTCTAGGTTTTCTGTTTTATTGGCCTATAGTTTCATGTGGTAGTCTCTTGTGATCCTTTGTATTTCTGTGATGTCTGCTGTAACTTCTTTTTCATTTCTAATTTTATTGATTTGCATACTCTCTCTTTTGTTCTTGATAAGTCTGTCTAAGGGTTTATCAATTTTGTAAATTCTTTCAAAGAACCAGCTTTTATTTTATTTTTTTGTATTTCTATTATAGCTGGTTTACAGTTTTCTGTCAATATTTCAACTGTACAGTGTGGTGACCCAGTTATGCATACATGTATAGATTCATCACAGTGATTAGACATAGGTCCTGATGCTATAAAGCAGGATCTCCTTGCTTTTCCATCCCAAAGGGAATAGTCTACAACTGTTAATCCTACTCCCATACTATCCCAATCCCTCCCCTACCCACTTGGCAACCACAAGTCTGTTCTCTAGATCTGTGATTTTCTTTTCTGTAGAAAGGTTCATTTGTGCAGTATATTAGATTCCAGATATAAGTGATATCATTTGGTATTTGTCTTTCTCTTTCTGAATTACTTCACTCAATATGAGGTCTCTAATTCCATCCATGTTGCTGCAAATGGAATTATTGTATTCTTTTTTTATGGCTGAGTAGTGTTCCATTGTGTGTACATACCACATCTTCCTAATCCAATCATCTGTCAATAGATATTTGGGTTGTTTCCATGTCTTGGCTATTGTGAATAGTGCTGCAATGAACATGCAGGTGCATGTGTCTTTTTCAAGGAAATTTTTGTCCAGATATATGTGCAAGAATGGGATTGCTGGGTCATATGGTAGTTCTATGTATAGTTTCCTAAGGTACCTCCATTCTGTTTTCCATAGTGGTTGTACCAGCTTACATTCCTACCAATAGTGCAGGAGCGTTCCCTTTTCTCCACACCCCTCCAGCATTTGTTGTTTGTTGACTTATTAATGATGGCCATTCTGACTGCTGTGGTGGTATCTCGTGGTAGTTTTGATTTTCCTTTCTCTAATCATCAGTGATGTTGAGCATTTTTCCATGTGCTTGTTGACCATCTGCATATCTTCTTTGGAGAAATGTCTATTCAGGTATTTTGCCCACATTTCAATTGGGTTGTTGGTTTTTTTGCTGTTGAGTTGCATACATTTTTTGTCTATTTTAGAGATTAAGCCCTTGTCAGTTGCATCATTTGACACTCTTTTCTCCCATTCTGTAAGTTGTCTTTTAGTTTTCTCTTTGGTTTCCTTTGCTGTGCAAAATCTTGTCAGCTTGATTAGGTCCCATTGGTTTGACTTTGCTTTTATTTCTGTTGCTTTGGAGACTGACCTGAGAATACATTTGTAAGGTTGATGTCAGAGAATGTTGTGCCAGTATTTTCTTCCAGGAGTTTAATGGTGTCTTGTCTTACATTTAAGTCTTTAAGCCATTTTGAGTTTATTTTTGTGCATGGTGAGGGTGTGTTCCAGTTTCATTGATTTATATGCACTTTCTAGTTCTCCCAGCACCACATGCTGAAAAGACTGTTTTTCCCATTTTATGTTCTTGCCTCCTTTGTCAAAGATTAATTGACCATAGGTGTCTTGGTTTATTTCTGTGTTCTCTAGTCTGTTCCATTGGTCTGAATGTCTGTTTTCATACCCGTACCACACTGTCTTGATTACTGTGGATCTGTAATGTTGCCTGAAGTCTGGGAGAGTTGTGCCTCCTGCTTGGTTTTTGTTCCTCAGAATTGCTTTGGAGATTCTGCATCTTTTGTGGTTCTATATAAATTTTTGGATTGTTTGTTCTAGTTCTTTGAAGAATGTCCTGGGTAATTTGATAGGGGTTGCACTGAATCTGTAGATTGCCTTGGTTAGGTAGTATGGCATTTTTACAATATTAATTTTTCTGGCCCATGAGCATGGGATATCTTTCCATTTCTTTGTATCTTCTTTGATTTCCTTGATTAGTGTCTTATAGTTCTTGGCATAGAAGTCTTTCACCTCCTTGGTCAGGTTTATTCTCAGGTATTTGATTTTTTGCGGTGCAATTTTAAAAGGTATTGTATTTTGATATTCTTTTTCTAATATTTCATCTTTAGTATATAGAAATGCGATTGATTTCTGAAGATTAACCTTATATCCTGCCACTTTGCTGAATTTGTTGATCAGTTCAAGTAATTTTGGAGTTGAGTCCTTGGGGCGTTCTTTATATAGTATCATGTCATCTGCATAAAGTGACAGTTTCACCTCTTCTCTTCCTATTTGGATGCCTTTTATTTCTTTTGTTTGTCTGATTTCTGTAGCTAGGACTTCCAATACTATTTGAATAGAAGTGGTGAGAGTGGGCATCCTTGTCTTGTTCTAGATTTTAATAAGTCTTTCAGCTTTTCTCCACTGAGAATTATATTTCCTGCAGGTTTGTCATAAATGGCTTTTATTCTGTTAAGATATGTTCCCTCTAACCCCACTTTGGTAAGAGTTTTGATCGTGAATGGATGTTGGACTTTGTAAAATGCTTTTTCTGCATCTGTTGAGATGATCATGTAGAACCAGATTTTCATCTCATTGTTCTTTTCTATGGTTTTCTTCCTTTCTATTTCATTTACTTCTGCTCTAATCTTTATGATTTCTTTCCTTCTGCTAACTTTGGGTCTTGTCTGTTCTTCTCTTGCAAGCTGCTTTAGATGTAAAGTTAGGTTGTTTATTTGAGCTTTTTTGTTTCCTGAGGTAGGCTTGTATTGTTATAAACTTGGCTCTTAGAACTGCTTTTGCTACATCCCATATGTTTTGGAGTGTTGTGTCTGTGTTATTATTTGCTTCTCAGTATTTTTTAATTTTCTCTTTGATTTCTTCAGTGATCCATTGGTTGTTTAGTAGCATGTTGTTTAGTCTCCACATGTTTGTGTTTTTTGCAGTTTTTCTCTTGTTGTTGATTTCTCTTGATAAGTTGGCTGCATATATATTTACAATTATTGTATCTTCTTCTTGGATTGATCCTTTGATCATTATGTAGTGTCCTTGTCTCTTAAAATATTCATTTTAAGGTCTGTTTTTTCTAATATGAGTATTGCTACTCCAGCTTTCTTTTGATTCCCGTTTGCATGGAATATTTTCTTCCATCCTCTCAGTTTCAGTTTGTATGTGTCCCTAGAAGTGAAGTGGGTCTCTTGAAGACAACATATATATGGATCTTGTTTTTGTATCCATTGAGCCAGTCTGTGTCTTTTGGATGGGACATTTAGTCCATTAACGTTTATGGTAATTATTGAAATGTATGTTCTCATTGCCATTTTATTAACTGTTTCGGATTTGTTTTTGTGGCTCTTTTTTCTTCCCTTCTTGTCTTGTTTTCTCCTCTCATGGTTTGATGATTATCTTTAGTGTTGTATTTGAGTTGATTTTTCTTATTTGTGTGTGTATTAATTGTAGATTTTTGGTTTGCTGTTACCCTAAAGTTTTGATATGTTGTGTGTATATACATATGATTAAGTTGTTGGACTCTTAATTGCAAGTGTATCTCCACCGTCTTGCATTTGTACCCTCCTCTTCTCTCCATTTCTGATTTTGGTGGCATGTTTGTGTGTGGATGATTTCCTATATTACTGCATATATTCCTTTACTTGTGAGCCTTGTTATTTGTGGTATTTTTGTTTCTGGTTGTGGCCTTTTCTTTTCTGCCTAAAGAAGCTCCTTTAGTATATGTTGCATAGCTGGTTTGGTGCTGAATTCTCTTAACTTTTGCTCATCTGTAAAGCTTTTGATTTCTCCTTCAAATCCTAATGAGAGCCATGCTGGGTAAAATAATCTTGGTTGGAGGTTTTTCTTTTCATCACGTTAAATACATTGTGCCACTCCCTTCTGGCCTGCAGAGTTTCTGCTGAAAAATCTGCCGATTACCTTATTGGGGTTTCCTTGTCTGTTGTTTGTTTGTTTCCCATAGCTGCTTACAATATTTTCTTTTTGTCTTCAATTTTGGTCATTTTGATTAATATTTGTCTTGGGGTGTTCCTCCTTGGGTTTATTTTATATGGTACTCATTGTACTTCCTGGATTTGAGTGAGTGTTTCCTTTCCCATGTTATTATCGGGAAATTTTCTGTTATTACCTCTTTGAATATTTTTTCTGTCCCTTTCTCTCTCTCTCTTCTCCCTCTGGTACCCCTATAATATGGATGTTGGTGCATTTAAAGTTGTCCCAGAGTTCTCTGACACTCTCTTCATTTCTTTTCAGTCTTTTTTTCTCTTTTCTCTTCTGCATCAGTGGTTTCCACTAGTCTGTCCTTCACCTTGATTATTCATTCTTCTGCCTCCTGTATTTTGCATTTTGTTGCTTGTAATGAATTTTCTATTTAAATTATTGTATTTTACATCTCTGTTGCTTAAGTTTTAAATCTTGTATTTCTTTGCTCATCATTTGCTGTGAGTTATCAGTCTTTGCCTCCAGTTTATTTCTAATGTCTTGCATCATTTTCAGCATCATCAGTCCAAAATCTTTTTCTTGGAGGCTGATAATTTCCAGATCACTTAGCTGTTTTTCTGTTTGTTCTTGTTCCCTTATCTGAGTTATAGTTCTCTGCCTTTTTATGTTTATAGGTTTCTGGTGGGGTGTCCTTTTTCCAGACAATGGAGTTATAGCCTCTCTTACTCCTGATGTCTGCTCCCCTGGTGGCTGAGTTGGTATGGGGGTTCCTGTGGGCTTCCTGATGGGAGGGATTGGTGCCTGCCCCCTGGTAGGTGGGGCTGATTCCTATTCCTCTCGTGGGTGGGCCTTGTCTTTGGATGTGATTACAGTTGGCTCTGATCCTGAAGGCAGGGCCTTAGGCAGCCTATTTAGTGATGGGTTGGATTGTGTTACCACCTGTATTATTGTTTGGCCTGGGGATTCTCTGCAGTGATGGGTTGTGTCAGATATTCCCCAAATGGCCACCTCTAGAGAAACACTCGCTAATTATTGTTCCCAAGAGCTTTGACTCCAATGCCCTTCCCTCACAGGGAGCCACAGTCACTCCTTGTTTTCGCAGGAGATGCTCAGAGAACTGTAGTTATATCTGACCCAGGTTTCTGTGGAGCCTCTGCTTTGCCATGGGTCCCAGTGCACATGAAAGCCTGTGTGTACCTTTGAAGAATATGATCTTTGTTTCCCTCAGTCCTGTGAATATCTTGCACACAAGCCCCACTGGCCTTCAGTGCCAGATGCTCCAGGGTCTCTTTCTCCCAATGCTAGAACCCCAGGTGTGGGGACCTGAGGTGGGGCTCAGAACTCTCACTCCTGTGGGTAAATCTCTGTGATACAGTAACTTTCCAGTCTGTGGGCTTCCCATCTGTCAGGTTTGGGGTTGCTTATATTGCATAATCGCCCTTCCTACCTCTTGATGTGGCCTTCTCTTTGTCTTCTGAAGTAGCATATCTTTTTGAAAGTTTCCAGTCCATTTGGTTGAAGGTTGTTCAGCATTTCATTGCAGTTTTGTTTTTTTATCAGAGTAGTTGAGCTCCCGTCCTCCTATTCCACCCAACACTTTTCTTTTTAATATGGCAGTTATTGACTTATAGCACCATGCAGAACTTGTGAAACTGGAGTTCCCATCTTGGCTCTGTGGTTAACGAATCTGACTAGCATCTATGAGGACATGGGTTCTATCCCTTGCCTCACTCAGTGGGTTAAAGGATCCTTTGTTGCTGTGAATTGTGGTGCAGTTGTAGTCACCACTTGTTTCCCACGTTGCTGTGCCTCTCGTGTAGGCCAGCAGTTGTACCTCTGATTCGACCCCTAGCCTGGGAACCTCCATATGCTGTGGGTGCCGCCCTGGAAAAACAAAAAAACGAACAAACAAAAGAACTTGTGAATTCTTTAAAATCACTTTGTGGAAATATGATTGACACAGAAAAAAGGTAGTTGTTTAATGTGTACAACTTTATGTGTTAGGAGATTAGTAAATACCCATTTATTACTATGCTATGAGTTTATCCATCACCTCCAAGATTCTTTCCAACTCATTTTTTTTCTCTGCTGTGATAAGAGCACTTAATATCTACCACCTTAACATATTTTAAATTATATAATATAGTGTTAATTATAGGACCTATATTATACAGTTGTATTCTAAAACATTTATTTTGTGCAACTAAAACTTTATTGCCCTTTGACTTGCACCTTCCCATTTCACCCACACTCCCGCCCTTGGCAAGCACCAGTTAACTCTCTGCATCTATGTATAAGTGAGATAATGCAGTATTTGTGTTTTTCTGTCTAGCTTATTTTATTTAGCAAAATGTCCTCCGTTTTCATCCATGTTGTCACAAATGGCAGGACTGCCTTCTATTTTAAGGGTGAATAATATTCCACTGTATGTTTTTTATCTATTTATACATTAAGGGACATTTAAATAGTTTTCATAATTGATTACCATGAATAATGCTGCAGTGAATATGGAATGAGAGGTCTCTTTAAGATTCAGATTTCTGTTCCTTTGGATATATACCCAGAAATAAGATTTTTGGGTAATACGGTAGTTCTGTTTTTAATTTTTAATAACCTCCATGCTGTGGCCATGGTGGTTGTACCACTTTACATTTCTCCCAGTGATGTTCAGGTGTTCCCTTTTCTCCACATCCTCATAAATCAATCTTTGTTTTTTTTTGGTTGTTTGATAATAGCTATCCTAACAGGTATGAGGTTTCTTATTGTGGTTTTGATTTGTATTTCCCTGATGATTAGCGATGTTGAGCATATTTTCATATAACCTCTTGAAAATTGTGTGTATTCTTTAGAAGCATATCTGTTCAGGTGCTTTGCTCAAATTTTAGTTGGTTTACTTTTTTTTTCCCTCCTAATAAGTTGTATTACTTATGTATTTTGGATATCAATCCTTTATCAGATATATGGTCGGCATATATTTTCTCCCATTCCGTAGACAGTCTTTTCATTTTATTGATTATTTCCATTGGTGTGCTGAGTCCTTATAGTTTGATGTACTCCCACTTGTTTATTTTTGCTATTGTTACCTGAGCCTTTGATATCATATCCAAGAAATTATGGCCTGGTCCAATGTCTTGAAGCTTTTTCCTTATGTTTTCTTTTAAGAGTTTTTTTTTTTGCTTCAGGTTTTATGTTTAGGTATTTAATGCATTTTAAGTTCATGTTAGTAAATGATGTGAAATAATGGTCTAATTTCATTCTTTTAAATATGGATATCTAATTTGCCATACAGCATTTATTAAAGAGACTTATCTTTTCCCCATAGTATATTTTTGGCACTCTAGATGAAGATCAGTTGACTTTATCTACATGGGTTTATTTCTGTGATTGCTATTCTGTTCCATTGGTTTATGTTTGTTTGCATGCCAATGCCATACTCTTTTGATTACTGTGGATTTTTCATATGTTTTGAAAGCACATTTTTAATACTGCTAGCTTTGTTATTCTTGCTCAGAATTGCTTTGGCTATTTGGATCTTTTGTGATTGCAAATACATTTTTTTTACTTTTTTTCTATTTCTGTAAAAACAATTAATTGAAGTGAGTGTGGTAGAGCCACAAAGGGACAGGGCTACTTCAGGTTCTGCAACCAGGTCTATGGTTATTGGACCTACTATTGGGTCCTGGCCAAGCTTTCTCATAGTGGCTTTTTTTTTTTTTTTTTTTTGTCTCAGGCTCCATAAAGGTGTCAAAACCTCTTATCTGGATCCCAGAACTCCACAAAAGGTACTTTTGTCCATGAGTGGTTCCTGAAAGATCTGGGCATCTCCTATTCTGCTAGGTTGCTGACAGTTTTCAATATTGACATCATAGTACATAGTGCTGAGAGCAGTTACTATAGTTTTCTGAACTTATAAAAACACCAGTCACTTTTTCACCTATCAGTAAGCTTTTGGTAGATACCATTTATAAGGTTGAAAATCTCTCTTTTATTCCTAATTTGTTGAAAGTTTTTATAAGAGATGGCTGTTAGATTTTTATTAGGTTGAGATAATCACATAGTTTTTGAGATGACTATGTAGTTTTTCTTTTAGTCTGTTAATTACGTAAATTACTGTGAATAACTTTTTTAAAGTTAAGACAATTTTGCATTCCTGATATAGAGTTGTCTTTGTTATGATGCATTATCCTTTTTATATTATTGGATTCAGTTTGCTAAATTCTTAGTTTTTTAGTTTTTGCCTCATGTCCCTAAGGGATAGATAGATTTATATGTCTGTATTTTTTAATGCCTCTGATTTTGGTATCAGAATAATTCTGGTTACATCAGAGAAATTTTTAGTAAATAAAAATAGAATTGTTCCTTGCCTAAATGTTTGATAGAATTCACCACGGAAGCCATCTGGTAACCTTGTCTTTGCAGTAAAAATTTTAGTTAAAATGCTTAAAATAATGTAGTGCTATGAAAAACTAATTCTTCCTGAGTGAGTTTTGGTCATTTTCATATTTCAAAAAAATCAACCTTTTAATATACATTGTCAAATTTACTGACAAACTTCATAATATTCTCTTATTATTGTCTTAATATCTGTAGGATCTGTAGCAACATCGTCTTACTTATTCCAGATATTGTTAATTTGTGTTTACTCTCTTTTTTTCTAAGATAATTCTGTTACATATAAATACATCAATATGATCACCTTCCTCCCCCCCCCCCGTTTTTTTTTTTAAGGACTGCATCCATGGCATATGGAGGTTCCCGGGCTAGGGCTCGAATTGGAACTACAGCTGCCAGCCTACATCACAGCCATAGTAATGCAGGATCCAAGATGAGTCTGCAACCTACACCACAGCTCATGACAATGCTGGATCCTTAACCCACTGAGCGAGGGCAGGGATTGAACCCACGTCATCATGGATCGATACTGGTCGGGTTTGTTAAACACTGAGCCATGATGGGAACTCCAGTAATAAAGTGTTTTAATTAAGGTGTGTGCATTGTTTATTTTAGCCATAGTGCTATTTTACATTTAATCAACTACTGAATAGTATGAACATAACTTTTACATGTATTAGGAAACCGAGAAATTAGATTTATTAGGTTTTCAGTGCTCTGAAACTGAACCCACAGTATTTCTGAGGTAAGCCTGTTTTCTTACTGTTTTTCTCTAAGGAGTGAAGGGTTTTTGAATTTAACCAAAATTATAGAGTTGTCTTTTTCACTTTGCAGTTCTATCAGAGTTATTTCATATATTTTAAGCTCTCTTATTAGCTGTATAAAGATTTACTTTCATTTGTCTGCTTGGTGAATTGACCCTATATCAGTATGAAATGTCCCCTTTTTGTCTCTATTAATTTTATTTTTTTTGCCATGCCTATGGCATGTGGAAATTCCTGGGCTAGGGATTGAACCCATGCTGTAGCAGCAACTGGAGCTGCTGCAGTGACCATGCCAGATCCTTAACCTACTGTGTCACAAGATAACTCCATAATATTCTTTATTCTGAGGTAAACTTCATCTGAAAAAAAATATATCCACTTTAGCTTTAATTATCTTTTAAAGATATTAGAATAATAAAAGAATCCTTATATTTACTTATGTGGTTATTATTTTCCTGTGTGCTTACTGCCTTTGTATAGATCCATATTTCTGATATTGTTCCTTCTGCTTAAAAAACTTCTTTTAGTATTTCTTATAATACCTGTTTAAGTTCTTGGTTTTCTGTGTCTGAAATGATCCTTATTTTGCTTTTGTTTTTGAAAAAAATAAGTTTTCTTGGATAAAAAATTATAGGTTGACATGTTTTGTTTTATCTTTCAGTGTTTTTAAGATCTTGCTTCCCTGTCTTGTCTGTATTGTATCTGATGTACAATACACTGTCATCCAAGTATAATGTCAGTAGAGGTTGTGTGACACTGTACGTACAATGTCTGTTTTCTATGGCTGTTTTACATATTTTTCTCTTCTCAGTACTTGTGAGGAATATTATTTTGATGTATTTTCTTGAAATTTTCCTCATTTATTTGTCTTTTGAGTGTTTTTGGTTCTTTGGGTTTATATTTCCTCCTTTCTCTTTTCTCTTTTCTTCACTTCTACTGGAAGTCTAATTGCAAATATTTCAGATTGCTTGAAATTTCCCCACAGCTTATCAGATCTCTATTTTTTTTTAACACATTTTATCTTAGAGTTTTATAATGGATAGTTTTGATTGCCGTATATTCGAGATCACTAATCATCTGCAATATCTCATCTCCCATAACTACATCCAATGTAATTTTCTTCTCACACATTTTTTTTTCATCTCTAGAAGTTTGATTTGTGCCTTTTCTGGGGGGATTTCTGTGCCTCTACTTCACATATTCAGTCTTTTTTCTAGATTATTAAATATACAATTTACAACTAAAATAGCTGTTAACATTCTTTTTTCTACTAATTGTCTCTTTTGTGTCATTTTTGGGACAGTTTCTTTTCTATTGAAGTATATTCTTTCCAATATAATATGTTAAAGGCATACAATATAGTGATTCAAAATTTTAATGGTTATATTCCATTTATAGTTATTATAAAATAATGGCTGTATTCCCTATGTTGTACAATATCTCCTTGTAGCTTATTTTATACCTAATAGTTCGAGTCTCTTTATCTCCTCCCTTGCCCCTCCCCACTGGTAACCGCTAGCTTATTCTCTGTATCTGTGAGTGTGCTTCTTTTTTCTTATATTCAATAGTTTGTTGTATTTTTTAGATTCCAAGTGTAAGTGATATCATTTGTCCTTTGTTGGCTTATTTCACTTAGCTTAAGCCCTCCAAGTCCATCCATGTTGCTGCAAATCGCAAAACTCCATTCTTTTTGTGGGTGAATATTATTCCGTTTTGTGTGTGTGTGTGTGTGTGTGTGTGTGTGAGTATGTACAACATCTCTGTTTTTATTTTTTTTAGGGCTGCACTCACAGCATATGGAAGTTCCCAGGCTAGGGGCTGAATGGGAACTGCAGCTGCTGGCCTGTGCCACAGCCACAGCAGTGCCGGATCTGAGCCACATCTGTGACCTACACCCAAGCTCACAGCAATGCTGGATCCTTAACCCACTAAGCAAGGCCAGGGATCAAACCCGAATCCTCATGGATCCTATCAGGTTCATTACTGCTGCGCCACCACAGGGACATCTTTTTTATTAATTCATTTGTTGATGAATATTCAGGTTGCTTCCATATATTGGCAATTGTAAATAATGCTGCTCTGAACAACTGGGGTACATGCATCTCTTTGAATTAGTGTTTTTTTTTTTTTTTTTTTCCAGACATATACCCAGAGGTGGACCACATTCCTGGATCATATGGTAGTTCTGTTTTTAGTTTTTTGAGAAATCTTTTTTCTGTTTTCTACAGTGGTGCACCAATTTACATTTCCACCAGTAGTGTATGAGAGTTGGGACAGTTTCAACTGATTGATTCCTCTCTTCATCATGGGCTCTGTTTTTCTGCTTCTTTTTTATAGAATTCCAGACATTTAAAATTTTACCTTGTTGGGTGCTTGATATACTTATATTCTTTTAAATACTCTTTTTTTTTTCTTTTCTTTTTAAATACCTTTGAGCTTCATTGTGGGACTTGGTTAAGATACTTGAAAATAGTTTGATTCATTTTAGTCTCACCTTTAATTTCTATTAGATAGGACCAGAAAAACTTTTAGTCTATGGGTAATTTGTTTTCTAGTACTAAGGCCAAGTTGCTGTCTATGTTTTACCCAGTGTGCTGTGAATAATGAGCTTTTGCTCTGTAGCTGCTGTGAATTGATACCTTTCTGACTCTGTAAGGGCTCCTAGCAAAGCTGGAACTAAGATTAAATTAGCAAGTTATCAAGGGTGCAAAATTTAAGGTGGAACTCTCTCTGAGGCTCATCCAAGTAAAGGGTCTACATTTGCAAGTGAGTGTCTCCTAAAATTTTGTGTACTGGGCGCCAGGACTGCCTTACAGCAGTCCCAATTCTGGTTTATAGGATTTGTCATTTTATTTTTTAAATATTTATTTATTTATTTATTTTATCTAGGGTTGCACCCGTGGCATATGGAGGTTCCTAGGCTAGGGATCTAAAAGGAGCTATAGCTGCCGGCCTTCGCCACAGCAACACGGGATCTGAGCTGCGTCTGCAACCTACACCACAGCCGACTGCAGTGCCAGATCCTTAACCCACTGAGCAAGGCCTGGGATCGAACCTGCAACCTCATGGATCCTAGTCGGATTCGTTAACCACTGAGCCACGACGGGAACTCCCAGGACTGGTCATTTTAATACAGGGTTCAGGGAGTTCCTCTTGTGACTCATCAGGTTATGAACCCAGCTAGTATCCATGAGAATGTGGGTTCCATCCCTGGCCTTGCTTAGTGGGTTAAGGATCTGGCATTGCCATGAACTGTGGTGTAGGTCGTGGATGCTGCTTGGATTCTGTGTTGCTGTGGCTGCGGCATAGGCTGGCAGCTGTAGCTCCCATTCTACCCCTAGTCTGGCAACTTCCATATGCCCAAGCTGCAGCCCTAAAAAGCAAAAGAAACACAAACAAAAAACAGCGGTCAGCAAATGTTTTCTTTAAGGACTAGAAGTTACATATTTTAGGCTTATGAGATATAAATGTTCTATGGCATCTACTCAACTCTGCTTCTTTAGCATGATTTAAGCATATATAAAGTAAAAAATATTCCAATAAAATTTTAATTACAAAAACAGATGGTTGACCCACTGATTGCAGTTTGCTGATTCCTTCTCTACTCCCTTGGGTGCCCTTTCCCCAGCTTTGAGTAGTTTCTTCATGTGAATGTACTAATTAGCACTTAACTGAATAATTGAGAGAGATTCTGTGGAGATTTTCAGTTTTTTTGTTCTACGGTCATCTCCAGCACTTTCCACTCAAACTCTAGTTACTTTGTCCTCTTTCCTTCCCAGCCTCATCTTTCCAACTCAGAGAGACCACTTGGCTCTAACCAGGTTTGCCCTCCTTGTGTCATGTCCTCTTCATTGACTGACATCCAATATCTTAAATGTCTATTGTTTCTTATTTTGAGTATAGTTTTAAAAGTTATTTTAGGTGAGGGGATAAATCTAGTTCTTGTTACTTCATCTTGGTCTAAAGTCAAAATCTTTAGCATATGTTTTAAAATTAATTTGTACCATCATCTCCTTTTAATGATAGAAATGAAATAAATTGTTTAGAACCTAATATAGTCACAATTCATAATTTAACTAACTTTATGGACCTGATCAAGTTATCTTACACTTCCAGAATCTTGATTTCCTCATTTGTATGAGGAGGATAATAATATCTGTCTCTCAAGGTTGTTTGGAAGTTTAAATGAATAATAAATGAGAAAGCATCTAGAACTATGTCTTACTCATTGTAAGCATAAAGATGTTTAATTCATTTTCTCAAGTTTGGTGTGCTGATTAAATAAAATTGCAATTTTTAAAACTATGTGCTGGGTTTGGGAGGGTGCTGAGAGATATAAGTACTCATAAATTATATTGTTGCTATTTTAATTATAATGCCATTGTTTTTGTGGTAAATACCCTGTATTTCACTTATTTCTCTGTACCCCATAAAAAGGAGTTTAATTAAAGTAGATTAAAGTAGATTGTCATTTTTAGAATCTCTTTGGTGGGGTGTTTCTTCTTGTCTTTTACCCTTTTTTAATTGGATTTTTTAACTGATGAGTTTTGAGAGTTCTTTGTATATTCTAGATTTAAGTCCTTTGTCAGATATGTGATTCGTAAGTATTTTATCCTATAACTTGTCTTTTCATCCTCTTCTGAAGTATTTGAGAGAGCAGTTTTTTTTTACCTTTGATGAAGACCAGTTTATCAAATTTTCCCTTTTGATACTTTTGGTTCCAACTTCTGAAGACTCTTTACCAAGCCTTAGGTCCAACATTATCTTCCATATTTTTATAACTTTATGCTTTGCATTTTTTATCCTGACACTTCTCTTGTAAAATTTATTTTTAATTTTTATATGATTTTAATTTTTTTCCATTATAGCTGGTTTACAGTGTTCTGTCAATTTTCTACTGTACAGCAAGGTGACCCAGTCACACACACACACACACACACATATATGTATATATATATATATATACATTCTTTTTTCTCACATTACCATGCTCCATCATAAGTGACTAGATCCAATTCCCAGTGCCAAATAGCAGGATCTCATTCCTTATTCCATTCAAAAGGCAATAGTTTGCATCTATTAACCCCAAATTCTCAGTCCATCCCACTTCCTCCCCCTCCCCCTTGGCAACCACAAGTCTTTTCCTCCAAGTCCATGATGTTCTTTTCTGTGGAAAGAAAAATTCATTTGTGCCATATATTAGATTCCATATATAAGTGATGTCATATAGTATTTGTCTTTCTCTTTCTGACTTCACTTAGTGTGAGAGTCTCTAGTTCCCTCCATGTTGCTGTAAATGACATTATTTTGTTCTTTTTTATGGCTGTGTATATTCCATTGTGTATATGTACCATATCTTCTTAATCCGTTCATCTGTCGTTGGGCAATTAGGTTGTTTGCATATCTTGGCTATTGTGAATAGTGCTGCAATGAACTTAAGGGTGCATGTGTCTTTTTCAAAAAAATTTTTGTCCAGATATATGCCCAAGAGTGGGATTTCTGGGTCATATGGTAGTTCTATGTATGATGTTGAGCATTTTTTCATGTGTTTGTTGGCCATCTGTATATCTTTGGAGAAATGTCTGTTCAGGTCTTTTGCCCATTTTTCAATTGGGTTGTTGGCTTTTTTGCTGTTGTGTTGTTTGTCATTTTAGAGATTAAGCCCTTGTCATTTGCATTGTTTGAAACTATTTTCTTCCATTCTTTAAGTTGTTGGTTTTTTTATTTTTTTTTAATGGTTTCCTTTGCTGTGCAAAAGCGTGTCAGTTTGATTAGGTTACATTGGTTTATTTTTGCTCTTATTTCTGTTGCCTTGGAAGACTGACCTGAGAAAACATTTGTAAGGTTGATGTCAGAGAATGTTCTGCTTATGTTCTCTTCTAGGAGTTTGATGGTGTCTTGTCCTATATTTAAGTCTTTAAGTCATTTTGAGTTTATTTTTGTGCATGGTGTGAGGGTGCGTTCCAATTTCATGGAATTACATGTTGCTGTCCAGTTTTCCCAACATCATTTGCTGAAAAGACTGTCTTTTTCCCTTTTTATATTCTTGCCTCCTTTGTCACAGATTAATTGACTATAGGTGTCTGGGTTTTTTTTCTGGGTTCTCTGTTCTCTTTCATTGGTCTATATGTCTGTTTTGGTACCAGTACCTCACTGATTACTATGGCTTTGTAATACTGCCTAAAGTCTGGGAGATTTATGCCTCCTGCTTGGTTTTTGTTCCTCAGGATTGCTTTGGCAATTCGTGGTCTTTTGTGGTTCCATATAAATTTTTGGATTGTTTGTTCTAGTTCTGTGAAAAATGTCCTGGGTAATTTGATAGGGATTGCATTGAATCTGTAGATTGCTTTGGGTAGTGTGGACATTTTTATGATATTAATTCTTCCAACCCAGGAGCTTGGAATGTCTTTCCATTTTGTTGAATCCTCTTTAATTTCCTTGATTAGTGTTTTATAGGTCTCAGTATATATGTCTTTCACCTCCTTGGTCAGGTGTATTCCCAAGTATTTGATTTTTTTTTGGGGGGGGTGCAATTTTAAAAGGTACTGTATTTTTGTATTCCTTTTCTAATGTTTCATTTTTAGTATACAGAAATGCGACATATTTCTGGCTGTTAATCTTGTATCCTGCTTCTTTGCTAAATTCATTGATTAGTTTTTGGGTTGAATCCTTAGGATTGCCTATATATAGTATTATGTCATCTGCATACAGTGACAATTTTACGTCTTCTCTTCCAATTTGGATACCTGTTATTTCCTTTGTTTGATTGCTGTGTCTAGGACTTCTAATACTATTTGAATAGAAGTGGTGAGAGTGGGCATCCTTGTCTTGTTCTAGGTTTTAATGAGAGGTCTTTCAGCTTTTCTCCATTGAGAATTATATTTGCTGCAGGTTTGTCATAAATGGCTTTTATTATGTTAAGGTATGTTCTGTCTCTTCTAACCTTGGTAAGAGTTTTTGTCAGGAATGGACGTTAGGCTTTGTCAAATGCTTTTTCTGCATCCATTGAGATGATTGTGTGCTTTCTGACTTTTCTTTTGTAAATGTAGTGTATCATGTTGATTGATTTGTGTATGCTGAACCATCCTTGTGAACCTGGGATGTATCCCACTTGGTCATGATGTATGATCTTTTTTATATGTTTTTGGGTTTGGTTGACTAAAATTTTGTTGTGAATTTTTGTGTCTATAAGCATCAAATATATTGGCCTATAATATTCTTTGTTGTTATTATCTTTGTCTGGTTTTGGTATTAGGGTGATGGTGGCTTCATAACTTTTAATATTTATTTGAATTCCCCAGCAGAACCATCTGTGCCTGGATGTGTCCTTTTTTGAAGGTTTTTCAATTATTAATTCAACTTCTTTAATAGTTATGGGGATATTCAAATTATTGGCTTCACTTTGCATGCACTGTGGTAGATTATGTTTTTTGAGGAATTGTTCCATTTCATTTAAATTGTCAAATTTATATGTGGAGAGTTGTTCATAGTAGTTACTTATTCTTTAGTGACAGAGCCTTAAAGAATAAATAGTGACTTATTCTTTACTTATTCTGTAGTGATAGCCTCTGTTTCCTTCCTGAGAAATTGCTAAGACTATTTCTTTTTTTCTTTGATACTCTTGCTAGAGATTATAATTTTTGAAGTTCATTTCTAAGAAATGAACTTAAGCTATGTTTCACTTATTACCGTAAGTATCATTTTTTCAATTTTATTTATTTCTGCACTTATCTTTATTATTTCCTTTCTTCTGCTTGCTTTTGGTTTATTTTGCTCTTTTTCAGTTTTTTAGGGTATGAAAGTATATTATTGATTTGAGAACTTTCCACTTTTCTTTCTTATTTTGTTTGTCTTTTGGGGCCGTACCTGTGGCATATGGAGGTTCCCAGGCTAGGGGTCAAAGCGGAGCTGTAGCCACTGGCCTATACCATAGCCACAGCAATGTTAGATCCAAGCCACATCTGCAGTCTACACTACGTCTCACAGCAATGCTGGATCTTTGACCCACTGAGCAAGGTCAGGGATCAAACCTGTGTTCTTATGGATACTAGTCCGAATCGTTTCCGCTGAGCCATGATGGGAACTTGCACTTTTCTATTTTTTTTTTATTTTTAGGGCCCACTTATGGCATATAAAACTTCTCAGACTAGGGGTCAAATTAGAGCTACAGCTTCCAGCCTACACCACAGCCACAGCAACATGGGATCCAAGCCGTATCTGTGACCTACACCACAAGCTCATGGCAACATTGGATCCCCAACCCATTGAGTGAAGCCAGGAATCGAACCCACATTCTCATGGATACTATTTGGATTTGTTTCCACTGAACCACAATGGAAACTCTGAGAACTTTCCACTCTTCTTATGTGATCATTTATTACTATACATTTCTTTGTCAGCATTGCTTTAGCTGTGTTGTACAAATTTTAATATGTTGTAATTTCATTTTAATTCAATTGCATTTTTATTTTTAAATTTTATTTATTTATTTACTTATTTACTTACTTATTTTTGCTGGACTCACAGCTTGCAGAAGTCCAATAGGCCAGAGATTGAATACATGCCATAACATGACCTGAGCCGCAGCAGTGACAATACCTGATCCTTAACCAGCTGAGCTACCAGGGAACTCCCTCAGTTGTATTTTTAAGTTTCCTTTGAGACTTCTCTATTGAGTCTTGGGCTGCTTAGAGCATGTGATTGAGTTTTCAACTGTTTAGTTGCTTTCCTATTCTTTTTCAGTTATTTATTTTAGTTTAATTTCATTATTTTCGTTAAACATATTCTATATGATTTTAATTCTTTAAAACTTTTCGAAGTTTGTTTTATGACACATCAGATGATTTATCTTGGTATCTGTTCTGTGGACACTTGAAAAGAATGTGTATTCTACTGTTGTTTGGTGGATTGTTCCATGCATGTTGATTAGAACCTGTCGTTTGATGATGTTGTTGAATTCTTTTTTACTATTGCCAATTTTCTGTCCAGTAATTCTATCATTTGCTGAAAGGAGTGTGAACATCTCTAAGTATAATTGTGGATTTATCTTTTTCTCCTTTTAGTTCTGTCAGTTTCTACTACATTTATTTTGAGGCTTTATTGTCTGATACATGCACAATTACAATTTCTATGTCTTCATTGTGAATTTTTCCTATCATTATGTAATATCTTTCTCTATCCTTGGTAATTTTCTTGGCTGTGAAGTCCAGTTTATATGATGTTTATATAGTCATTCCTGCTTTTGGTTAATGCCTGCATGGTATATCTTTCTTTTAAATTTTTATATACTTAAATTGTTACATTTGAAGCTTCCCTTTTTTTTTCTTTTTCTTTTTGTCTTTTCTAGGGCAGTGCCCACGGCATATGGAGGTTCCCAGGCTAGGGGTCTAATCGGAGCTGTAGCCGCTGGCAGATGCCACAGCCACAGCAACAGAGCATCCGAGCCACATCTGTCCTTGAACTACACCATAGCTCACAGCAACGCTGGATCCTTAACCCACTGAGCGATGCCAGGGATCGAACCCGCAACCTCATGGTTCCTAGTCAGATTCGTTAACCACTGAGCCATGACAGGAACTCCTGAAGCTTCTTGTAGACAGGGTATAGTTGGGCATAGGCCCTAACTTGTTAATAATTACATAAGATGCAAGTGATCTAAATTACAAATCAAAAGACAGAGATTGGCATACCCAACTAATTCCTTCTGCTGTCCTCTCCATTCTCCTGTTGAGTCCCTTTGTTGAGCTTTAAATTTTTAATTATTTTATTTTTTAGTTCTAAAAATGCATTTGGACTTTCTTTATATCTTCTGTTTCTTGAGTGAGAGTTTGTATTTTTTCCATTTGTTTCAAGTGTTTATAATTGTTGGGACATTTTTGTTATGAATACTTTAAAATTCTTGTCAGATAATCCTAACATCTGTATTTCAATGTTGACAACTTTTGATTGTTTTTTCTCATTCTAGTTGGGAATTTCCTAGTTTTTGTATGACAATTGACTTTTTAAATTGAATCCTGGAAATTTTTGTTATTATGTTGTGAGACTTTGGATCTTATTTAAATTTTTAGTGTAGCAGGTATCCTCTGACAGTGCTCTATTAGGAAAAGAGGTTTCACTTCATTAGTGTCAGGTGGGGGTAAAAGTCCAGGTTCCCTCCTTGACTTCCATTGACATTGGTGGGAGGGGAGGTGCTTTTTGTTGCTGCTGGGTGAGGAGGGGTGTCCAGGCTCTCTATCGTTCATGTACTAATACACTTTGGTTGTTAGTGAAGGAGTGCTCCATTGCTTCCCACATGGTCTCCCTGACACTGTAGGGGCTGGTGCCTTGTTACTCCTGGATGTTGGCAAAAGAACCTGACTCTGTACTAGGCTTCATCAGATACCAACTCAGCAGGAAATGAGAGGTGCATCAATACTTCTGGGGTGGAAGACCGGGTACTCACATCGTTTTCACTGATGTCACATGGTTACATTCAGTAGGGATAAAAGCCCTGTCTCTTATCTTATCCTTCATTGACACCTCCCTAGCAGAGGAATTGGGGTGACTTATTACAGCCTGGTGAGGGTAGAATTCTAGTTTCTTCACTTGGCTTTGATGGCAGAGATGTGGATGGGGGTCACTGTTTCTTTCTGTTTGGAGTAGAGTGATTTATTGTGTAATTAAAAAAAAATATCTTGGTAGTTTACCCCCTTTCTGGATCTTTGGCTGGATTGGGAAGGTTTTTCTGGGGGCAATTTTGGTCTGTGCCTGTTATTTTTTTCTAGGTTACCTATTGTTTCAGCATCCAGTCTGAGATATTTGAGGCAAACAACAAACAGACAAACAAACCAATAAAAAACCCAGGAAATTCATTGCTCAGAAGTACCCATGCCTCTAGTTGCCAAAATATTTCTTTGAGTCTAATGTGCAAATTGGCTTGCTTCTGTGCTTTTTCCTCTCTAGAGGCTTAGGTTTTAGCATTCTTAGGTTTTCTAGGTCAGTTGTCATTTTCCCATCCGCTTTCAATTTTTCAAAATTTTCTGTTTAGCGTATCTTCTTCTGATTGCCTTGTCCTTATGGATTTATTTCTAAAAATTATTTTATTTCATTTTATTAGGTTTGTGTGAAAGATACACATTTTATTTTTAAGGGTCTATTATAAATTGTGGTGCTTCTAAAATGTTTCCTTTGCATGAGGTTTTTATTGAAAACATTTTAGATCCACTCTTTCCATGCCTATGGCTCAATAGCATTGTGTCAGTCAAAGTTTATTAGGAACTAGAAATCATACAAGTTACTTTAATGAAGGGAATTCACATAAAGAATGGTTGACTATAGTAGTTCCCCTTGTGGTACAGCAGAAATGAATCCAACTAGAATCCATGAGAATGAGGATTTTATCCCTGGCCTTGCTCAGTGGGTCTGGTATCTGGTGTTGCTGTGAGTTATGGTATAGGTTGCAGATGGAGCTTGGATCCTGTGTTGCTGTGGCTGTGGCACAGGCCAGGAGCTGTAGCTCTGATTCGGCCGCTAGTCTGGGAACTTCCATATGCCTCAGGTGCAGCCCTCAAAAAATAAAAAATGTTGACTAGATATTTAGAGTTGAAAAAGACCAAAGATGATATCATGGAAATAACAATTGCAAGAAGTAGTTGCTATTCCTAAATTTGAAGAAGAAAGGAAATAAGATAGAATGGTTAAAACTTGAATGGTGGCAGTTCCCGTCGTGGCACAGTGGTTAACAAATCGGACTAGGAACCGTGAGGTTGCGGGTTTGATCCCTGGCTTTGCTCAGTGGGTTAATGATCTGGTGTGCTGTGAGCTGTGGTGTAGGTTGCAGATGTGGCTTGGATCTGGTGTTGCTGTGGTTGTGGCGTAGGCCAGCAGCTGTAACTCCGATTTGACCCTTAGCCTGGGAACGTTCATATGCTGCGGGTGTGGCACCAAAAAAGCAAAAAAAAAAAAAAAAAAACCAAAAAACAAAAAAACTTGAATGATGACGAAAAGGACTTCATAAGGCTGGAATCTTGTCCTCACAGTTGGAGATGCTTATTGGATGGTACTTAGGTCTCTAAGCTGAGAGGAGGGGTCTGTCGGACTGGGAGTCAGCCCACTGAGGAGGCAAATGATGACCGATGGTTCCTGCTGGGGTCTCTGAAGGCACATGCTAAGGCAGATTCTAGAAGTGTTGCAAACTCTGCAAAATAAATTCACCTAAGGCCACAAAAATAAATCTTTGTTGTTTGGCTGAAGAGCCAAGCCTGTGATGATCCTGAGAAAACAAGATGCCTACAAGAAGCCAAAAATAAGCAAATGGGAAAGAGCAGGCCCCTTCTTTATCCTCCATTTTTAAAGTCTTCCTGTAATACCTCCTATTTTCAGAACTTACCAGAAATATGATTTGCAGAGTTCTGCCTCAGAATGAGAAAGCAGAGTGTAGCAGTTGGGTTTGAACCTGAGAGACAGTAACTTAAAAAGTGATGTAATTATCTTTAGTTGTATCTTAAATTATTTACATTCCTGAATTACTCGTTCTAATTAAAAATTACGTTCTAATTTTTTTAATAACAATGAATTTTATTTCAATTATAGGTGTACAAAGATCATCACAAGTCAATTTGATAGATTATGTGTCCCATCTAATTTGTTTTTTGTTTTTTTTTTGCCTTTTGTCATTTTATGGCCGCACCCGCGGCATGTGGAGGTTCCCAGGCTAGGGGTCTAATCGGAGCTGTAGCCACTGGCCTGCGCCGCAGCCACAGCAACGCAGGATCCGAGCCGTGTCTGCAACCTACACCACAGCTCACGGCAACGCCGGATCGTTAACCCACTGAGCAAGGGCAGGGATCGAAC
>PVHT021183695.1:1343320-1368502 GCA_004024745.2 Catagonus wagneri | reverse complement strand
ACAACCTTATGGTTCCTAGTCGGATTCGTTAACCACTGCGCCACGACGGGAACTCCCCATCTAATTTGCTTTATTAGGAGATACTATCTTATTTGTTTTTTACAGTACATTTATTATGTAGAAGACGTAATATTTTTCTTAATTTTACCTACATGAAACTAGAGCCACTGTGAAATTAAGTGATGTCCAAACCACATAGCTGGGACCAAAAACCTGGTCCTCTGGTTCCTACACTAGTGTATTCAGTACGTGTTTGGTGATTCTATCTAATCTTATGGTTTAAATACCTTCTCTTTTATAAATATCCTCTCAAATGTATATCTCCATTCCAGACTTCTGCCTAATTCCAGATTATTATCCAAATGTCTATGTGACATCTCTATGTGGATATCTAAAAGGCACCTCATCTTAATGTATCTGAAAAGAGCTCAGAACCTTTTTTTTTTTTTTTTTTGCTTTTTAGGGCCGCACTGTAGCATATGGAGGTTCACAGACTAGCCTGGGAGTTCCAGATTATCATCCAAATGTCTATTTAATGTTACTTGCTTTAGTTCCTGCCCCAGTTCAACTAAACTGAAGTGTCTCAAAAGAAGGATTTTTTTGTCTAGTTTAGAAGTGCTGTGCTCCAATACCTAGGACTGAGCATAACATGTATCAGGTACTCAGAATCTTTGAATATTTCACTATAGGATGTAGTAATCTGTTATTACTATCTTCATAGTCTGTGAAATTTTGACCTGCCTTAATATAAATGAAAAAGAATTTATAACTTTAGTTTCTGAAAAAGAATGAGAATCTGTACCAAGTTGCAATTTAATGTGGTCAAGGCATGAAGTTTATAAGACAGAAATTAAATATTTGTGATAGTAAACCTGTATCATATTTCAAAATTTGAATATTATTTAAAATTCTTATGGAAGATTGCCTTATCCACCGCTCACCACAATTTGGAGCTATTATGGTTATTTAGTCAGTATGAATTCAATTAAAAAGCAAAAATATTGTCTTATGCTTTCTGGGAGACTCACTTTTATACCTTTTGAGAAAGTGTATCTGTGTGTAATTTTAGGATGCTTTAGTAGAAACAAAGAAATTAAAGAAAAATGTTTTTAGCCAAAAATATATATGTCACTGGAAAATTTAGCCAATTGACAAACTTATGAATTGTGATTAACTTCAACTTTTGGTTTTTAAGGATTACTAATAGAATGAAGTAAAATGTTGCACTGCTCTGCTTTGCCAAAGACACACAGTTAAAAGAAATAACAAAATGCAAAGCAAACTTCAAGGTGAACTTTAGAATTATAGGATGTTGCTGTGAATTGATGTGCCAAGCTTGTTAGTATTCCCAGCCCTGTTGCTACATAAACAATGTTACCTCTGTCCTTTGATTTTAGTATTATTAATTGAAAATGCGTGAGCTATCTTTCTTGAATAAATTATAAGAACTAAAGAAAACAGTGACATATAGAATGCACTCTCATTTTCTTGTGATAATATCAAGAAAGTGAAAACAGTCCAAAGTAGAAAATATATAAAAATCTGTCTTTTGGTAGTCAGAAATTGGGAAAAAGAATGTATTTAGGACATCACAAGTAAGGCATCATAAAGCATCCTGCATGCTTAGGTGTGGCAGTATTATTGGACTGTGCTAGCAATTTATGTCAAGTCAAAAATTAGCATTGGAAAATACATTTCTCTGGACACTATCTTTGTAACTGCACTCATTATGTAACTCGTATATTTTAAACTACTACTGCTTTGATAAGGTTAATCTAATCAGAGAGGAATCCACTAGAAATAAATGTCTAATAACTGAGAAATAAAATTATTAATGCTCTGGGGAAGATAGGAAATGTGTAAAATTACTGCTGAGAGGGATAGTTGGCCTCAGCGAATGTGCTTTTTTACTGTGTTGTTTCTAGATATGGGTAGTAATGGGTGTGTTAATATCCATGTTAGTTTTCACTGACCTGGCTTAAATTTCACACTTTAAGAGCTTTGTCTTGTTAAGATAGAGTTGCTGTTACACTTAAGAAAACCAGGGGTTTCATCTGATGGTAGAAAAGGCATAGTCGGCTTGTCTTTCTCATGTTTACAGGAGGCTTTAGAAAAGAGTTTGGCAGGGCTAAATGAGAGGGGAAAAAATCCTCCTTTGGCTGTCAATGTCTTTTGTTTGTTAAGTTTTGTGATGAATGGTATGCTTACTACACATGGTTGCTTCTTAGAAATGTATTAGCATTCAGTGTTGATAACGTAATCAGTAAAAATTCTGTATCCTAGTATCCCCTTTTAAATTCATATTCAATTTAATAACAGATAAAATTGATCTATCTTCTTTTCAAATGTTTAGTTCAGCTTTATTCAATTTTTTAGTAGTAGCTTAATTCCCACTACATATATATATATATATATATATATATACACACATACATATATATATTTATACACACACATATCCTCTTTATATATAAAAGAGTTTCTCTTTTTTTGTTAATTGATTTTTGTATTTCACTTTGTGGGTAGGAAAATACGGGTAGTTCTTCCTCCTTGAGCCACACAGCCCTGCACATGACTGTTGACTAGGAACTGGAAGTAGAAGTGGATGAAGATTATAACTGAGGAGCCTACTGGGAGAGGATGGGGTGGGATTAAGCATGTGGGCAGAGTTAACTGTCCAGGTAAGGAGCAGGCGAGGGAGGGAACCTGAAAGCCAAAAGGGATGAACCCATGATTCAGGCTATCACTGGAACAGGGGTGAATCCAGGGTTGGAGTCAAGAAATCCAAGTAAGTCAAATCCAAAGGACCATCCAGAGCCACCACATAGCGAGGGTGTGTGCACAGGGATACGGGAGGGGAGTGCGCTGTTAATCTGGTTGGTGGCTCTTTGTGGTTGTTCCCTGAACCCACATTTTTGTACCTGGAGTGTTTTAAAAATATCCTGTGTTTTCTAGATACCGTCTAGTGAATGAGGATTCTAGGCCCTCCCTCCAAGCCCTTGGTGCACTCTGTTCCTGGGTTCTTTTCTGGGTCACAGGCGTGATCTGTATGGACACTCGGATGTGTCTTTTAGCGGAAACTGCTCCAGATTTATTCTCTGGGCCCTGCTGCTCCTGTCCAGTTCCCTTGGCAACTCTCTGCTGCTACCCTGCCTCATCTCTGTCCTTCCTGAGGTGGAGGAGGGTTATACCTTGACTTGTGATGATAACTAATTAGTAGGTTTTCCAAAGACTGTCTAGCCTTTAAATATCAGTGCCTTTTGACTATTCTCAGACCTGTATTCTTTTATATAAACTTCAGAAACAGTTTTCTAAGTAAAAATCTTGTGTTGGAGTTCCCGTCGTGGCACAGTGGTTAATGAATCCGACTAGGAACCATGAGGTTGCGGGTTCGATCCCTGCCCTTGCTCAGTGGGCTAACGATCCAGCGTTGCCATGAGCTGTGGTGTAGGTTGCAGACACGGCTCGGATTCTGCATTGCTATGGCTGCGGCGTAGGCCAGTGGCTACACCACCGATTAGACCCCTAGCCTGAGAACCTCCACATGCTGTGGGTGAGGCCCTAAAATGATGAAAGGCAAAAAAAAAAAAAAAATCTTGTGTAATTTTCATAGACGTTTTCGTGGCCAAAGCTAGGGTGAGATAAGTGATGCATTTATTTTAAGAGCAAAATACAAGGGGGTTCCCTAAAGGCTCAATATTCAAGATAAACAATATTTTAGAAATAAAAACTAATGCAAAAAGTACCTGATGATGAAATATTAAGATTTTTATAAAGGTCAGATCAGTAACAGTGCTGATGTCAAGACATATTGGAGGAGAGGTGAAATGAAGTCAGGACTGATCCTGTCTTTCATTCTTTCTTGAAAAGTTTTACTTTGTTAGTCACTGACTTTTGCATTACTTTTGATTTTTTTTATTTTACTTCATATTAAAATATTTATCTAGATTACTGAGTGTTTTGGTATCCTTTTAAATTTTGCACCCTTGCAAGGTCCTCATTTGCCTCATTCTCCTCACTCTAGTGGCCTGGGAAGTACATACATTCATAATTTTATTTAAGGAAAATTAATGTATTTTGTGATTTTAAATTTCTCAAACATGAATATGGTTTATTCAGAGCTTCTTTTATGTCCTACAATAAATGTTTTCTATTTCTGCCATGAAGGTCTTGCACTGTTAAAAAAATATTTCTAGAAGTTCCCTGGTGGCCTAAAGTGGTTAAGGATCTGACATTGTCACTGATTTGGCTCGGGTCCCTGCTATGGCATGGGTTTGATCTCTGGCCCAGCAACTTCCACATTCTTCAGGCCAAAAAAAGTGCTATATCTAGTACTTAATGATTTTGTTTTCTTAAATGACTATTTTAGGTTATATTCTAAATTGGTTATTTTTCTAGCACATTGTTGTATCTAGGCAGCCTTTCCTTCTTTCATTGAAACATGTATTGATGTCTTCTATGCGTCACACATTGTTCTAAGTATTTTGATTTAGCAGGAAACAAAACTAGTGAGGGAATACCAAAAGTAATCAGGTAAGTCAATAAAAAATCTAATAAGTCATAAATGAAAAGGTTTATAAAAACACCCCTAAAACAGGAGTTCCTATCGTGGCACAGCAGTTAATGAATCTGACTAGAAACCATGACGTTGCAGATTCGATCCCCTGGCCTTGCGCAGTGGGTTAACGATCTGGCATTGCCATGAGCTGTGGTGTGGGTCACAGACGCGGCTAGGATCTGGTGTTGCTGTGGCTGTGGTGTAGGCTGGCAGCTGTAGCTCTGATTCGATGATTCGACCCTTAGCCTAGGAACCTCCATATGCTGTGGGTGCAGCTCTAAAAAGACAACAAAAAACAAAACAAAAAACACACACACAAAAAAACCCCAACTGAAACAGTGGATTGACAGGAATTCACGTCATGGAGTTGAGATTGGGCTGTCTGAGTTACATACAATTTAAGATATAACTGTCAGGAAGTAGGCACATTTCTGAAGATGTAGGAAACATCCAAAAATATTTATTGATATTTACTGTGCACACCTCTAGCACTAAAACAGCTTTGAAAATTAGATCATTATTATACTAGCAATGAAAAATTAGAAATTTAAATTTTAGAAGTATCATTACAAAGCACCCCAAAATGAAATATTTACAAAGTATGTTCAGTATCTGTATGCTGAGAACAAGAAAATACTAATGAAAAAAATCAAGAAGAGATATGCCATAAAATTCATTAAGTAATGGGGAAAGAAAAAGAATAAGAAAAAAAAGAAGAGATATGCTGTAATCATGGACTGGAAGACCCAGTTTTGTTCAGATCTTAATTCTTTCCAAACTGATCTATAGCCTCAGTACAATGACATTAAAAAATCCCAGCAGGACTTTAATATAAATTAATAAATCGATTCCAAAATTTATCTGAAAATGCAAAGAAACTAGAATAGACAACCAATTTTGGAAAAGAAGAACAAGGTTTGAAGACATAAAAAGATGCTCAACATCATTATTTATTAGGAAAGTACAAATTATAACTTCACTTCCGTCTCACTATGCATTTTTTAGAATGGCTGGATTAAAAGCAAGCAAATGAAACAACTGACAATCTTTTTTTTTCACTCCTTTATTCAAAGAATTTATTATCTAGTCTAGTGTCTGTAGCAGTTACAAATAAATGTTAGTTAATAGCATAATAACTCTTTGTATATGCCCTGGCTCCAGTGATGGAGTTCAGAAAATACTGTTAATTTTATTGTGTCAATTAATTTGTGTCAATTTTTCATAGATTTTTTTTTACTTTTGCATTTAAAAAGTTTTTTTAATTTTATAATGATTTTTACTTCTTCCATTATAGCTGGTTTACAGTGTTCTGTCAATTTTATGTGTAGTTGGGTCACCTTGCTGTAAAGTAGAAAATTGTCAACTGACAATCTTAAGTCTTATTGAGTATATGGAACAACTCTTTTGCTGGTGAGTTTATAAAGCAACTCTCTTGCTGGTAGGAATGTAAAATGATACAGCCATTTTGGAAAGCAGTTCAGGAGTTTTTTAATACAGTTCGACCTAACCTTACCTTGTCATTCAGCATTCTTATTCTTACGTACATATGCAAAACATGTATGTTAAAATTTCTAACAGATTTCGTTTTTTTTTTCTATAATTGGTCCAAAATGAAAATAACACAAATAGTCCTCAACTGGGGACCAGCTTTTTAAATTAAAAAAAAAAAATTTAAATTATTTATTTATTTAAATTTTTTTTATTATAGTTGATTTATAATGCTCTGTCAATTTCTGCTTTATAGCAAAGTGACCCAGTTGTATATAATATATACATTCTTTTTCTCACATTATCATCCATCATGTTCCATCACAAGTGACTAGATGTAGTTCCTTGTGCTATACAGCAGGACCTCACTGCTTATCCACTCCAAATGCAATAGTTTGCATCTACTAACCCCGAACTCCCGGTCCATCTCACTCTCTTCACCTCTGCCCTTGGCAACCATAAGTCAGTTCTCCATGCCCATGAGTTTTTTTCTTTTCTGTAGATAGATTCATTTGTGCCATATATTGGATTCCAGATATAAGTGATATCATACGGTATTTGTCTTTCTCTTTCTGACTCACTTCACTTAGTATGAGAATCTCTAGTTCTATCCATGTTGTTGCAAATTGCATTATTTTGTTCCTTTTTATGGCTGAATAATATTCCATTATGTATATGTACCACATCTTCTTAATCCAGTCATCTGTTGATGGACATTTAGGTTGTTTCCATGTCTTGGCTATTGTGAATAGTGCTGCGATGAAAAGAACATACATGTATCTTTTTCAAGGAAATTTTGTCTGGATATATGCCCAGGAGTGGGATTTCTGGGTCATATGGTAGTTCTATATTTAGTTTTCTGAGGTATCACTATACTGTTTTCCATAGTGGTTGTATTAATTTGTACTAGTGGTTGTACTAACAGTGTGGGATGGTTCCCTTTTCTCCACACCCTCTGTAGCATTTGTTATTTGTAGACTTATTAATGATAGCCATTTTGACTGGTGAGAGGTGGTACTTCATTTGAATTGCATTTCTCTAATAATTAGTGATGTTGAGCATTTTTTCATGTGCCTTTTGGCCACCCATATGTCTTCTTTGGAGAAATGTCTATTCATGTCTTCTGCCCATTTTTAATTAGGGTTGTTTGTTTTTTTGCTGTTGAGTTGTATGAGTTGTTTGTTTATTTTGAAGATTAAGTGCTTGTTGGTTGTATCGTTTGCTTTGTATTCTGGATCTTTCATTGTGTAAGGTTTAGTTTTGATTTTTCTCATCTCTAATATGTAAATTTTAACACCTACTTCCTAATATTTTGGTAATGTTTAAATGGAATAATGTCAGTAAAGTCTTAGCACAGAGTTTGAGACATAGTGAAAACTCAAGGAAGGGTAGTTTTAAATGTTATACAAGTCAACAGTATTGAAATTTTGTACTTTTTTCTATATATGCACAACCAAATTCATCTTAAGCAGGCATTTTAAACTGCTATCTGGCTATTGACATTGCATTTGTACAGTCCAGGGACTCTTAATTCCTAATTGGATGGTTTCCTTTTCCTTAGTGTTTTTCTGTGTATTTTATGTTTGTTCTTGCTTTTTGTTAGATGAAATTGTACTTGAAGAAAGAGACTGTGAATGGTACCTTGGAGGCAGAATACAGAAAGTGTATCTTTGTTTGAATATTTATATTTCAGTCAGTCATTACTTGGGCATTTGAGAAAATTGAATTAAAAATTCAGCGAGTGGGAGTTCCTGTCATGGCGCAGTGGTTAACAAATCTGACTAGGAACCATGAGGTTGTGGGTTCGATCCCTGCCCTTGCTCAGTGGGTTAACGATCCAGCGTTGCCGTGAGCTGTGGTGTAGGTTGCAGACGCGGCTCGGATCCTGCGTTGCTGTGGCTGCGGTGTAGGCCAGTGGCTACAGTTCCGATTAGACCCCTAGCCTGGGAACCTCCACATGCCGCAGGTGCGGCCCTAAAATGACAAAAGGCAAAAAAAAAAAAATAATAAATTCAATGAATGAAAAATTAACTAACCTAAGGCAGGATATTCACTAGCAGATATGAGTATCAAGCGTTGTTCTCCTGATTCACAATCTATTTCCATAATCATAAGCTTAAAATATAGTGTATGTGTGTGTTGAAGGGAAGGAAGCTAATTAAAAAAGAAAAGAGAGAACATAGGGAAGAATGTATAACCATCAAATATGAGCAGTTAAAGTTTTAAAAAGTACTGTGTCTCGGTTTTTAAAACATAGGGAATTAATAATTTTGTGCCAGTTTATAAGCTAGAATCACTGATTTCTAGGGAAAATGATTTTTTTTTGGCAAAGTTTTAGTTAAGAGGCACTTGGTATTATCCTTCATTTTCTGTTTCCTGAAGGTAGTATGTACTTTCTCAATTTGACTCAGTAATGAAACTGCTTTTCACATAGGAGAGAACTGCCAAGATATTTCACCATGCCCCTTTCACTCAGTATTCTGGAGATTTATTCCTTTTTCTTTTATTGGGAAAGTATTAGGGAGAGCAAATACATTTCCTTTTTGGAACAGGGTTACTTGCATATCTGGTTCAACTGAATTTGAAAATAAAAGTGGAATCTTTTGCATTGATGACTTTAGATTCCACTTTGACTTGTTCTGCCCTGCATGAAAACTGCTAAATACTATACTAATACTCATATTAATAAATATAATAATTAATGAATACTAGTATAAGGATCCTATCTGACATAGTATTATCAAAGCATAAGAACGCTTGAGAATTTATTTAGAGGGGATGGTTGAATTATCCTCCACATTGGACACATATGAAAAGCAGTTTTTTTGGGGGAAGGCTCATTATTCTTGGGCATTTGATTTATCCTCTCCACAGGATGGAAAAAACATCCTAAAGAAATGGATATTTCTCCAAACATTCTGATCAGTAGTTGGGGTAGTTTGCCTGATAGGTGTCTTTGCTCATTTCTATTTCACTGAGTATTGCAATGCTTTATCATCATTGTAGATCTTCCAGTTGTTTCCCAAGTAGCTCTGGGAAACACTGTGCACTGAAGAGCTTTGTAAGAAAATGAATTCTTTCCATTTGATAGTGTGGCAGTCGAGAAGGCTGGCTGTTCAGATCTCCTTTTAAGAAAGAGCTCGTTCTACTATATGGTGCTGGTGTTGACAGTCTTGTTCTGCAGTGCCTTCAAAATCCTCTTGGGCTTTTATTCGAGCTGAAGTCTCACTTTTCCAAGCAGTCCACAGCCCATGGCTGAGCATGATGGCACCACCTGGGTCCGGCCATTTCTACTCATTTACAGGCGATGAGGCTCCTCTAATGGCAGTCTTTGCTTCCACTGGTTTGGCTTAGATTTAGGTCAATACGTTTGGTAGTCTGAGGCTCACCCTGCCCAGTGTCGCTTTCTCTTTCTCTTTCACAAGTGTTATCTCCCAGTAAATCACTTACACTTTTAAATTTTCAGCATCTACTTCCAGAAAGACTTAACTGACACACGACTGATTGCTGCAAAAATTCAAACAAGATAATAGTATTGACATTAAAGAGCAAAATTCCCTTTCAACATACCTTTTCCAAATTTCACTCTCCTTCCCTAATGTACATTCATCTGCCCTTACATGCACAGTTATTTTATACAATTAGGATCTTGCAATCAACCGTAGCAGTTCAAGGCACAGTCTAGGACCTGACTGCTGGATTAAGCCACTCTCGTTCACCTATTAAATTGTGTGATTGGGACATGCCTCAGTTCTTTTATTTGCAAAAGTGTGAAGTAGTGATAATGCCTCACGTGAATATTGACATAAAGCATTTAGAAGAACATCTGCTGCAAATAAGTGCTTTATGAGTTTGCCATTATTAGCAGTAGTATGGCTCTGAACCTTACTTTCACACACTTAGCAATACACTGTGGACATCTTCCCATCTTCCTTATCTGCTTCTCCCTTTTGTAAGGAAATGGGTACTTTTCTCAAAGTAATGATTTCTTTTTGTTTGCTGCTTTTTAAACTATTTTTATATTAAAGTATAGTTAATTTATATAATGTTGTTGTTCTACCAGTATTTGTTAAATTGACTCTTTTTCTCCCTTTCTCTTCTTATTCCAATTCTACATTTTCTTAACTACTTTATAATAAGTCTTGAAATCAGAATGTGTTCACTCTAGGAGTTCCCATCGTGGCTCAGTGGTTAACGAATTTGACTAAGATCCATGAGGTTGCGGATTTGATCCATGGCCTTGCTCAGTGGGTTAAGGATCCGGTGTTACCGTGAGCTGTGGTGTAGGTTGCAGATGCGGCTTGGATCCCGCGTTGCTGTGGCTGAGGCGAAGACCGGCAGCTACAGCTGCTGTTAGACCCCTAGCCTGGGAACCTCCTTATGGCACAGGTGTGGCCCTAGATAAGGCAAAAAGACAAAAAAAAAATGTGTTGACTCTCTAACCTTATTATCCCTTTCCATAGTTGTTTTGGCTTAGCGAGGTGACTTTATGGATAGGTGGCAAGGGGAGGTTTCAGCTTATTGCATTGTTTCCCAAAAATAATTATTTCAACTTTAATTAATATGTCACTTTTTAAATAGACACTTAGCCAAAGGAGATATACAGTTGAAAAATAAGCATATTAAAAGATGCTTTATATCATATGTCATCAGGGAAAGGCACAGTAAAACAATGAGATGCTACTACACACTAATGGGAATGGCCCAAATCCAGAACACTGGCAACATCAAATACTGGTGAGGATATAGAATAATAGCTACTCTCACTTATTGCTGGTGGGAATGTCAAATGGTACAGCCCACTGGGGCACAGCTTGGTGACTTCTTACAAAACTGAACATATTCTTACTGTAAGATCCAGCAGTCATGCTCTTTGGTATTTACACAAAAGAGTTAAAAATTTCTGCCTACACAAAAACCTGCACAAGGATGTTAACAGAAATTTTATTCAGTCTTGCTAAAAACTTGGAAGCAACTAAGATGTCTGTTGGTAGGTAAATGGATAAATAAACTATGGTGTATCCAAACAGCAGAATATTACTCAATGCCAGAAAGAAAAGAGTTACCAAGCCATAAAAAGACGTGAAAAAACCTTAAATGCACATTACTAGGTAAAAGAAGCCAATCTGGAAAGGCTGCACACTATGTGATTCCAACTATACATTCTAGAAAAGGCAAAAGCTATGGAGACAGTGAAAAGATTAGTGGCTGCCAGGAGTTGGCGGATAGGGAAGAGGAGTGAATAGGCAGAGAACACAGATAATTTTTTTTAGGACAGTGAAAGCGATCTGTATAATACCATATAACTGGATATATATCAGTATACATTTGTTCAAACCTATAGAATGTGCAACACCAAGAGTGAACCCTAAGGTCAGCTGTGGACTTGGAGTGATTATGATGCCAGTGTAGGTTCATCAGTTACAACAAATGGACCACTCTGGTGGAGGATGTGGCTAATGGGAAAGGTTATGCATGTGCAGGGGTAGGGGCTATGTGGGAAATCTCTACTTCCCACTTAACTTTGCTGTGAAACCTAAAACTGCTCTAAAAAAAAAAAGTCTTGCAAAACTTTGGTTTTTCAGGGGAGCTTTATCTGGTTTTTGGCCATGGTATCATTGAACAGAATTGCTTCATTGCAGTGGCATTTTTAATGGTGGCAGATGCTTCTATGTTTGTTGGAATAATTTGTTGACACATACAATGCAGTCAGTAGTCGCTGATTCCGATCCTCTTTAACACAATATCTGAGACCTCAACCTTCTGAAACACCTGCACTGCTTCCAACCACATTTAGCACCTTTAACAAAGAACAGACCATTAAGTCCTGCATGTCTGGGCTAGCAGTGCTTCTGCTTGGCCCTTGCCTTGTTGGGACATTGTTGCCTCCATTACCGACTGCTGCCGCTGCTCCAAAGCCAGACTACTGCAAATAAAGAAACCTAACCCCAAGTGGATTCCAAGTGTGGTAGACAAAAAGTTCTACTAGAGTGAACTAGGAGGTGGTTGGGTGGGAGTGGGGCGGGTGAGTCTGGAAAGAAGCCTGCTGGTGAGCATGTTGTATTCCTGCTGATGGTGTGGTCCTTAAAAAAGCCTGCTGGAGGTAGCTGGAGCTGACTAAGGGGAGCAGACCCAACCTCCAGCTTATCGGGAGAAATGTTCTTAGGTTCATTTTCCTTAGGTACCATTTAGGAAGAGGGAATCAAAAATAATCTTAGAGACTGGCTACTGGAATGTCCTAGATAAGGCTGAAACTAGTCAAAGCATTTGGACTGGCAAAGGAAGTCTGAGAGTGAATGGTTGATTAGTTAGGTATGAAGATAAGCAGGTGAGAAGACTGGATTATAGCAAGTGCATATGTATCTGGTGGAGGAGGTTCATGGATCAACATGGATTAACACGGCCACTAGAATTGACATAGTTTAGTCTGGGGAAAACTATGCTTCATAAATACCTCATTTAGAGGGTCTTTTTTATCTATTGTACTCAATAACACATAGTTGTATTCAAATAGATTCTACAGGAGTTCCCTTCGTGGCCCAGTGGTTAACGAATCCAAGAACCATGAGGTTGCGGGTTCGATCCCTGGCCTTGCTCAGTGGGTTAAGGATCCGGTGTTGCCGTGAGCTGTGGTGTAGGTTGCAGACGTGGCTCGGATCCCATGTTGCTGTGGCTGTGGCGAAGGCCGGTGGCTGCAGCTCCTGTTAGACCCCTAGCCTGGGAACCTCCATATGCCGCAAGTGCGGCTCTAAATAAAGGCAAAAAGACAAAAAAAAACAAAAAACAAATAGCTTCTACAGACACCTAGTCCTGGTTGGGAGCTGGGGATACAGAGATGAATCATATCTTGGATCTTGCCTTTAAGGAAGTGTATAAAAGGCCAGGATATTTTCCATTCCCTCTCTTTCTCATGCAGCTGTGTGGAGCAACACGTGTGGATTAGGAATCTCAAATTCACCAAGGGCCCATTACTGGAGCTGGCCTTTATTGCTTACTGGCAAGTCAGACAGGAAGCTCATTATGGAAAGCAGGCCAAGTGCTTTGAGGTTTTTTTGCCTTCTTTCTCCTTTCTCTTCATCTAATGGCCTGCCTGGAAGTTGACAGAGCATAAAAGCTATCAAAAGTACGCTGCTTAATGTAGCTCTCAGAGAAAACTTTTTTTCTTTACTGTGGGTAATTGTTCCTTTTTTGTTGTTGTTGCATTTACTGCCTCTGATTTCCCAGCTTTAATGAGCTGCCAGTTTTCATTCTTAGGTAGGAAGGAAACAATACAGTAACTATGTAAACAGAGAGAGAAATAAGTAAGTAAAAAGGGAAAATACTCAACACATAGATTAGAGATGCTTGTTGATCAATGTGTTTGTGGATCAGAATTAGACATGCATTGCATTTCTTGGATTTTGAGATTCCTGTTGTTTTATATATCACAGGAAATGAAACCCTTCACGGGAGAGACTGAAAGTGTTGTGTGTATTAGCAGAGGTTTCCGTGTGCTACTGAAAGCAGCTAATTCCATAGCTCTGAGTATTTATTAAGGATCACTTGGTATGGTTTGGACTGTTTACTTTTTCCTGTCATCCAATTCAACCTCAAACCTACAAATCCCATGGAATTCTATTTCGCCTAACTGAACTCCTATGGGAAGAACTATAATTTTCCTTCAAAAATTATAAATGAAAAATAATATTATATGCAACATAAATCTCCCACTCAGTTATTATTCCAGGAAGTTCTCACCTTCTGCTTATGAGTGAGGTGACATGTGTCAGATGGAGAGACTGAGCTACAACTTGACAAAGCACACACGAAGCCTGTGTTATGTGGAAAATTAAGCTGTAGTTTACAGATTCTCTACCCTGAAGGCTTGGTTGTGCAATGAATGAAATCAACATGTTTGTCAAGGTCCCTCTTTTTCCTGTTATAACTCTCTCTCTCTTTTTTTTTTTGGCCACGCCAATGGCATTTGGAAGTTCTTGGGCCAGGGATCAAATCCTTGCCACAGCTGGATCTAGAGCCATAGGAGTGACAACACCGGATCCTTAACTGCTAAGCCACAAAGGAATACCTCCTGTTATAACTATTAAGTTTCAGTGTTATTAGCTTTAATTTGCCAATGAGGAAAATGAGGCTTTGAGTCAAGAAAATATTTGCCCAGTGTTCCATGTTCACTAAGTTGTAGAGAGAACTTCAAACTTACGACTGCCCCAAATGCCTTGTCTTTCTCCCCATATTCCTATCTTACTGCTAAATCTCAGGAAGTCTGCATTGGGCAGATTTTATGTAAAACTATTGTTGCTTTCAGTGGAGGACTCTGCTGTGTGTTCCCTGGAACATTTAAAAATATCCATCATTCAAACTGGCATGACCGTGACAGTTACTGAATCTTTCAAGCAAGCAAGGTCATAGATTTTCAAGAGAATGTCTATATCCTCTTTATTCTTAGTTCTGAGGGCTAATGTATTCATAATGTTTAATTTATTAAGGTCAGTCCAAACCCCACAAATAATGTGGAGGAATATAAATAGATTGCATCGATGCATATTCTTTCTACCTCAAATGATTGGTAAATAAAATTCAAATACAGATAATCTAATACTATATTATGCTTAAAATTTGGTTTGTCTCTATTCAGTTTTAATATAAATTTTTAAAATAAAAATAAAACTGTAACAGAAATAAAATGCACATATGATTGTTTTATATTTGGAAATACCCGTTCTTATGTATCATAACATGTAATCGTCAGTTCACAGTTGTGATGGTGCATTATGAGTAATCAATAACATTTTTAACATTTTAACATTTTGTGATGGTTCATCATGAGTAATCAATAACGTTTTAAATTTTAATTTTTAGGATATACGTCCTGGTATTGAAACAAGTATTCTGTTTTATGTTTACATTTTCCTCTTTCGACTCAAGATCTTAGTCAATCACAAATTTTCCCTATTGTAATTTCTCCATTTCTAATATGAAAATATCAATAATGATTTGCCACCAACTAAACTGATTCTTAGAACTGATGATATGATTTTGAGTGAATGTAGTGTACCATACAGGTATAGTAATAGAAATAAAAAAAGGAAGAAAGTATGTCAGTTTTTTCTAATAAAAAAAGTTGGTATAATTGTACATTATTGAAAATATATATTCTAAAAAGTTAGAGGTAGAAAAGACTGCAGAAGCCAAATATCAATGCTCCTCCTTTCTTTCTAGCTTTTCATATAAATATATGTGTGTGTGCGTGTGCGTGCATATATATATATATATATACTTATAATCTTTCTTAATATGTATAATCTTCTCTATAATATTACATAGTTATTCAAATGGAAATTTAATTATACATTATTTACTCTTGTGTTTGCTATAATAGTAATTTTCAAGCTAGGCAATATTTTTGATGTCTTACTTTGTCTATTTCAGAGGACCTCAAAATCATGTTTGCAAATCCACAACAATGGAAGGTCAGGAAATTGTAGTTTTAACCAATCAGTTATGCATGTGCAATGATGCCTTTGTGTTTTCTATATGCTTGCAATTTAAAAGAACCTTTCAAATGCCCAGTTTAAGGACCTTCAAATTGCAAGAAACAAAGTCAAATTTTTGTATATTATATTCAATGCAGAATCATCAGATTTCTTTTGCCCAGTAAGGGGCAGCTCAGCATAGAGAAAAATGCTTAGACACCATTTGTTGGCTATTTGACCTGATTTTCTTACATGGAAAATGAAACTAATAAAAGATACATGCAGGTTTTTTGTTGAAGATTAAAAATAAGATGTTAAATCAACCAATGCTTATTAAGAACATACAATGTGCTAAAATACAGAGCAAAGCAATTAACACAGTATCTGCCATAGAGTAGGCACTTAGTGAGTGGGAGCCTTTATTAATAACTTAATAAATGTTTCTCTTATGATTAAATTTTGTTTGCCTTTTGGTTGCTTTCAACAGTGCACTGATACTTTAGTGAAGCCTGCCTAGTAACCTTGTTTCTTTGACGGTTTGACTCTGTAAACTCATGAAAAATTATGTAGCAGTTTTAATTCTTAGCTAAATCTACCCTCTTCAGAGAGATTAATGAAATTATATCTTCATTCAAATACTCACACCTAAAATAAATGAGCCTACTACCCTAATGAAAACCAACCAGCCCTTACCCTTCTGGACTTTAAAAAATTTGATAGTAAAAAACTTGGAGGTGGGGGTTGGAGAAAAGCTGTAAAAGTATTTCCAGTGTATGATTATCCTTTTTCTTACCAAACATTGAGTTTACGATTGAAGAAGCAGAAAAAGGAAGTGAGTTGATTGGAGAAATTATGAATAAAGCTGAGAGATTAAGAAGGGACATTAGTAACCTAAATGGTTTTAAACTAATTGCAAGACATTTAAACTTTGCTTAAAATGATCTTTATCTATGGCACTTTAAAGAACAATAAAAGGAAGGAAAAATTATGTCCTAGTTTATGGTATTAAAATTGGTTATTTGTGGGAAGCAAAGATGCCTACTCAGCTTAGTGTGTTCAACAAATATTACTAAATGAAACTAGGCAGGTGTGTTTGCACCAAGTATGATATTAGATATTGGGGAATCAAATGGATTCATGTACCTTGTCAGATTGTTAGGTCTTTATTTTGTGCACAGTTTGGTACATTGTGCCATATAATATCTCCCTGTCTATAAGCTTATTGAGGACAGACTGTGTTTTATATATTTTTATGTTCTCCATAACTTTCAGTGATCTTCAGAGAGTGAAAGCTCTTCATAAATATTGGTTAACCAACAGGCTGCCTGCCTGTCTGAGGACATTAAATAAAACCTAATTTTCAGACATTTTTTAGCTCTCATTTCTTGTTTTCTAGCTTTTCTTTTTTTCATGGTTCAGGAGGAAAGCATCTTGATGTAAAAGCTTCTTGTGATGTTACATCAGTAAAAGTTCCATGAGCATTGCAGCTCTGCCCTCTCCACAGTGCCCGTGTCAGAGTCCATCTTCACAGCAGGGTATTCTCGAACTTTGAGCAGTTAAATCTGATTTCTTTCTAATACCTTAACTATCTTTCTGTCCTGCCTGCTTGCTCCTGATTAACCAGAGGTGAAGGACTGTGGCAGTGCTGCCTCTCCTTTCAAATCCATTTATTTATTCTTTTCCACACAACTTGCAAACCAGAGGGTCAGGGACAACTCCCAGTAGGTGTCTAGAGCATAGGAAAAAAACATCTAGAAGGCAGTAGTTGCACTGTGGGTCCATTAAAATAGCATGTGTGTATATAGTGACTGGAAGCATGTGACCTGGAATCCAAAGAACTGGATTTGAATTCTGCCAATGCCCATTTTCTGTTTGTGTGACTATCGGTAAATGGATTGTCCACCCTTCCTCCTTTAACTTTATTTTTGGTTAAAAAACTTACACAAATGCTTAAGCTCTGTGAACCTCAGTTTCTTTACCAGCAAAAAATTTTAAAATGCAGATGACCAGCGGGCATAATAAAAGATACTCAGCATCACTGATCACCAGGGAAATGCAAATCAAAATCACAGTGAGCTATCATGTCACACCTATCAAAATGGCAGTCATCAAAAATAACACAAATGTTGGCAAGGATGTGGAGAAAGGAGTATCCTCACACTTTTGGTGGAAATGTAAACTGGTTGCCTTCGCTGTGGAAAACGTTATGGAGGTTTCTCAAAAAACTAAAAATAGAACTAACATATGACCCAACAATTCCATTCCTGGGCATCTTATACAGAAAAGATGAAAACACTAATTTGAAAAGATTCATGTGGCCAGTGTTCATGGCAGCATTATTTACAATTGCCAAGCTATGGAAGCAATCTGAGTTTCTATCAACAGATAAGTGTTTAAATAAGATGTGTTACCCACACACCATACTCAAATACTACTCAACCATAAAAAAGAACAATATTTTGCCATTTGCAGCAACATAGATTGATTTGGAGGGCATTATGCTCAGTGAAATAAGTCAGACAGAGAAAGACAAGTACAGTAGGATATCACTTATACATGGAATATAAAAAGTACAACAAACTAGTGAATATAATGAAAAGGAAACAGACTCACAGATATAGAGAACAACTAGTGGTTACCAGTGGAGAGGGGAGATATATGGGTTAGAGGAGTGGATGGTACAAACTGTTAGGTGTAAGACAGATTGCAAGGATGCATTGTACAACATGGAGAATACAGCCAATATTTTGTAATAACTGAAAATGGAGTGTAAACCTTAAAAATTTTATGAAAAATTAAAATTAGAAAAAAGAGCGGCATCTATCATATACGTTTGATTTAAAGAGTAAATGAAGCAATCCCTATATGGTACACAGCTGTCCTCAGTAAATATGTTTCCTATTATTTCTGTTTTTCTATTTGTTCTCTATCATCTCTGTATTATAATCCATTGCGTGTCTCTTGATATGTCATCAGTATAAAGACCGTTTTATAGCGCAGTACCAATTTTCTACCTCATTCACCCCAGTATGAGCTAAAGTGAATCCCTCCTCTCATCTCTCTCTCGTTTCATGTTACTCTAGTTCTTGTAGGTGCCATAAGTTTTAGGTTTAAGCTCATTGGAAACTATTTCCTTATTGCTTTGTCTTTCTTTTTGTTCACTACTTGTAGTGTCCTTTCTTTTTGACTTTCTGAATTATAAACTGTATAATTCAGGAAAGAAAATCAACTGTAATTCAGAAGCTGCCATCTGTGTGACAGCAACAACTGCAGGAACTACACAAGCTTATAAATCAGCAGAGTTCACCTTTTTGTTCTAATTAAGCCTATTTCAGATAGTTCTTAGACTGCACAGTTTCTAAGGTCTTCAGTATTAATCTGATTTTTTTTTTTTTTTTTACTGAGTTCAAGCTTGTACTGCTTGCCCCATTGCAGGCCAGTAATTTGAGAGATGAAGTTGTTGGGGCAGCTTTATTCAGAAAGCCAGCAAACCGAGACGATGGTGGACTAGGGTCCCAAAGAGTCATGTTCTCTGAATTAAAATTCAGACTTCTTTTATACTAAAAGGGGAGGGGGCAGAATCCTGATTCTGACCAGACTCCAGAAGGGAGGTGTTAATTTCTTTCTTCCTGCAGTCATTCAAAGGTGGGCCTGGTCAGGATGTTTCCTCTGAGGAAAACAAAGATATTTTAGCCTAAGGTTCATTACTTGCAAGGCAGGGGTCTCAGAGATGGTTCTTTAGGTGCATAGAGACAACATCCTTTCAGTGACTAATTTGGAACGGAGTACAACATTTTGAATTGTTGAAGGAGACCATGCCCATTTCTCCATTAAAATATCTGCTGATGCCAGCACTCTCTTTCACACAGCATCCTGCTCAGACGCAAGTTTGGGTCGGGGGCAGCTGTATGCACCAAGTCTGTTTTCCAGGAAAGTGGCCCCAACTCATGTTGCTCTCTTTTTATAGGGCTACTGTGAGAATATCCCTGTAAGGGGAACAGCCTGCGTTTGGGTGTCAAACCACTTGTGCTTGAATGAGATTTTTTGAGAGATCTGGAAATGTCTGCTGTCCAAATCCTGGAAACCTTGGGGGAGTAGAGACTATGAGCAGCCTTTTTTACTGGGAGTAGGAGTCACTGGTCCCTTCTTTTTCATTGCCAGGCAGCTCAGAATCACCCCCCATTCACTGGACAATCCTGTGAGCTGCCCACAATTATTTAATTTCTGATATCTAAAAGTAGTAGCTAATAAATTATTAAGATCTAGTAGTAATTCACTAATGATCATATCTAACAATGACCAATTAATAGATCTAATGACAACTTAGGAGAGCTTAATAAAGGTGAATTAAATTGAATAGGAAATGGAACTCATGCTGATAATGTGGGGAAATAGTATGAGATGCATTAAAAGGCAGATTCAAAGGTTTAGAGTTTCCATGATAGGAAATGAGGATATGAGGAGGGTTTTTCAGTCAGAAAAGTGTACCATGAAGGCAACATTGGAGAAGTACTGGTCCAGCAGCAGAAATTTATTGGACGGGAGTTCTAGAGCCTGGACTAAAAGTAGTAATGGAAGAAATCGAATAAACATCACAAGGGCATGACAGACAGAAACTGTGATCAACTGGACTCCAGAGATCTGAAGGGGGGTGCTGCAACACGGTTCCTTCCCAGGCTGTAACAGGTTAGATGTAGCCACTTGGTGAGGGTCTGAAAGAAGAGAATGTCAAACGGGTTTCTTTGGAAGGAGAGGAGGCTAAGTTTCAGACACAGGGTGGGACACTGCCATGGAGGGGATTTCCTGAGGGAATATTATTTAGAAAGAGATATAACAAGGATAAACTTCAACAATTTCTATAGGGTTTTTGTTTTGTTTTGTTTTTAGGTTTCTGGAGGCAGTCAGACCTAGGCTTTAATCCTGTTCTTATCTGTTACATTTTGTACTACTTCCTGTGTTTCTTTGATCATTAGTTTTCTTATCCATAACCTGGAAAGGGGATTATAGCCACTACTGAGGACACAATTTAAGAGTAAATGTGTTACAGTACATAAAGGTGTGTAGCACAGTGTTAGGCATAGGAAGTACTCAATGAATGGAATACGATACAAAATATTACATCTTCAGTCCCTTACAGTTGGACGTGAGTATTGAGAAATATTGAAATTGGGAGTTGGAAGAGAGAAAAGGCAAGGGATTTCCTCTCTTCCTCTATAAGGATCTGGAACTTCAAAAATTATGCTATCTGCTCCTTGAGTACAACATTTAAGTAATTGTTTAGGTGAAAAGATTCTGGCTTTTTACCCTGAACGTGGAGACTTTTTAAATCCCTCGGAGATTACAAGCAGACTCTGAAAGGGGAAATGGGCCATAATGATGAGCTAGTTATAAAATCCATCATTAATTTGTCTACTTTGATAGAGGTTATTTATTGAGATCAGAGGAAGTTTCACTGTCTCTGTGTCACCATAGCCCTGTACTGCTCTCTTCTTTAAAGGGAAGCTACAAGCTTCATCATGCAGCAAAGGATTTAAAAATTACAACTCCCAAGACTTGACAGAATACTTTTCTGCCCCACTAACTGACATAAAATGCAAATAATAATTCTGCATTACTTCCGCAGGACATCATATCGGAAAAACTAGTTAATAAATGTCAGGAGTGTAAAAAATAATGATTAAACGTGAAAGAAATACTAAACATTATTGTTATTTATTTTTTGGCATCATGGCTTCAGCTCATTTCAGTGGCCTAGACCTTCTTTTTCTACAGCTGTAAAAATGCATTTGGTAATTATGAGAATTAATCAAACCCCAAACGGGATTATGGTGGTGGCAGACATCCTTAATTACAGGCAATGGAAAGTGAAGGTCATTGCTGGTTTGAATCCAGCATAGGGCAGTGCAGCAAAAAAGCCATTAACAGCCGATTGTGATTTTGTGCTCTGAACAGAATGAATTGCTGCCTCAGCCCAATTCTTAGTAAACAGCATCTTGCATTCAAGTTAATGATCACAAAAAGGACCAGTTGGCCCATTTACTGGGGGCCTTGATAAATAAATGTTCTTAGCCCTGGCTATACCCAAAGATGCCCAGATACAGATGCCCAGACAGCACCCAGGCTAATTAAGTCAGGATCTCCAGGAGAACCCAGGCATCAGCATTTTTATTATTTATGTATTTACTTATATTTTTTGGCCATACCTGCAGCATGCAGAAGTTCTGAGGTCAGGGATTACACCTGAGCCATAGCAGTAACCAAAGCCACAGGGAGCCACCAGGGAACTCCTAGTATTTTTAAAAATAATTCTTCAGGTGATTCCAGTGAGCAGTGATATTTGCATAACACTGCTCTATGGGAAAGAAAAGCCAAAAACATCTTTTTCCCTCCATAGCACATGTTTCTTTGCAACAACTTTCCGATGAATCACAAGCTATGGCATAAGTGTTTATTTCAATGATGACCGTGTTAAGGTAAGGCCTGTAGATTAAAGATAGGCTTCAGTTTATTTGGATACCTAGTTGATAGCTCTGAAGACTATTACGTTACTTTAAAAAATGATTTGTGATCCCAATCCCAGCCACCACTTGGATATTTGAAGCTATAACCTGCCTGCAGACATGGACATTTGAGGCATATAAGAGTTTTCTGAGGTTTCTATAGTCATAAGTATTTATCACCCTGTTGGTGCACAATTTAGATCTTTGCCTGAGGACACAAATGTTTTCGCACTTGCTAACTTTATATGAGAAATTCAAATGCTTGATTTTCATCTGCCATCCTCAATTCCGGTCACTGAACAAGAGGTATTATACCTCCTAACTCTCGAGAACTGAATGGTGAATGACCAGAAAGTGGGAGCCAAAAGCAATTACAGGAACAGAGTGTCCTTGGAAAGGAAGCTAGGGAAACCCTCGCAGAATACTTAGTATTTCAAGTGCCTTAGAGTTCCCCCATATTTTGCCAGGTCAGTAGTATCTTCTCTCTCCATTTTGTTCACAATGTTGTTATCTTTTATTCAAGAGACAGTCAGGTGACTGGCAGGGATGAGCAAACATGATGACACTCTCTCATCTCCTGCTCCCTAGGAGAGCTCTGTGTTGGATCACCGTGATTGTATCCAGTGACTGAAGTCCAAGGGCCCCTGAATTGCTAAACATAGAAAAGGATATTCTGTACAACTAGATTTAATTTGCTGTTCAGGAATCAGTTTTGATATTATTATTCTTAAAGTAGACATCTGCTCTTTTCTCTAGGCTCTGAAAAACATAGAATTTTAGAATAAGGAAGAATTCAACTTCCTTATTTTTTTGGATGAAAAAGCTTAGGCTCATAATCACACAGCTGGTTAATAGAAGAGTCAGAATTCAGGTTGACATCTCCCAACCCCTCATTAAATGCTCTTTCCACCACAGTCATTGCGTCTCTCAGAACTACATCAGTGTTGCCTACACTGTTTCAAAGCACTTACCTGACAGTGACAACGGGCTTAACAATTCTGATTTACGAGGAGCCTTGCTCTGGGGTTGAGATGATAGCACCTTTCCTGCATCTGGGGAGCAGTTTGCCTTTTTTACATTAAAATTTTGCAATTAAGAAATTTTATATGAAATATCTGAGCTCTTAAGAAAATGTGGGGTTGGTAAGGTTGTACAAGAAGCAGATCTAATAATCAGCATGTGGAAATGCAACACACCAGCCTTACTTACTTACTTACTGGAGAGAAACTTTTTGGTAAAACTCTTGGGCCCTTACTAATATCTTTTAATGTGTAAAATAACCTAAAGAGCTTTAACATAAGATGTCAAGTAGTGTTTTTGCTTTGTGCGTGATAGTACTTTAAATCATGTATGTATATTAAAAATGACATCAGAATAGTGGAGGGGAAAGGCAAACATTTATATTGTCCTTTTCTGAAAAACATGGATAAAGTCTACATATAAAGAGTCAGCATTCCACTAGTGTGTTATCATTAAATTTTCTGATTTTACAGTTATGTCAAATTGCTTCCATAAAGGCTAATTTGCCATACTACATTTGATGTTGGGTTTTAAAGAAATTACAAATTACAGCAGCCACTTGATTGGCTGATACAAGTAGATCACAATACAGTATTTTAGAATAATTGCCTTTCCTACAAGCCCTAATTTTAAAGTATGTATATATAAAAAGGCTGCAGTAAAGGCAGTGATAGAAAACTCACCAAACCTATGCTCTTATGAATCTTATGTACCAGTGGGGGAGTATGGCAATAAAGAATATAATATGGGATCAGAGATAAATGATATCAAGAAAAAGGCAGCAGGGCTCAAACGGGTAGAAGTGATAGGGAGTGCTTTTTAGAAAAGTCTGTAAGATGACTTTTGGCCTAGATTTTACTTATTTGTTTGTTTGTTTATTTATTTACTTACTTACCTACCTACCTAGCTTTTTATAGTTGCATTTGTGTTATATGGAATTTTCAAGGCTAGGGGTTGAATCAGAGCTGTAGCTGCTGGCCTATGCCATAGTCACAGCTGTAGCAATGCCAGATCTGAGTCACCTCTGTGACCTACATCACAATTTGCAGCAACACTGGATCTTTAACCCACTGAATGATGCCAGGGATTGAACCTGCATTATCATGGATACTCCTTGAGTTCTTAACTCACTGAGCCACAACGGGGAACTCCTGGCAGAGATTTTAATAAAGAGACCAAGAGAGTTACATTGCTGTCTGGTAAAAAAGCATGTACAGCTTAATAGATAATAAATTATAGTTTAATATTTTTTGAACTATTTAGAAGAAGCTTCTGAATTACCAAGTTTACTAATCAGAGTTCTTTGTTGCAAGTGACAGAAATATAATTTAATAAAGGCAAATTGGATAGTTTACAGATACACGAAAGAGGGTTGAAAAACTTGTTGTAGACTTACATAGCCAGGTCCGATGAAAAAGTGGTCTAATGAAAAACACAGTGCTATTACCAAGAGACGGAATCTCAACAGCTAAAACCCCTGTGCAGTGGACTTGAGCTTTGCAGTGACTGTTTTAGCCAGCAGAGAGCATCCTCTGGTCTCCATTTCTTCATATCTTCTTGCTAGTGGAAATCCGGAACCACCAAATCCGACCAGCAGAGTCTAGGTGGTATGCTCAGGCCATCATTTCAAAGATGCAGGATGGTAAATCATGAGCATTTTCAATTTTTATAATGAGGGAATTCCACAAACACAGGAAGGGCTTTATTTCCTGGGTGTTCAGAAGGAATTGCAAATTCTCCTGCAGTAGGAGTCTCCTGTAAGTCAAACACTCTTTTAACAGTAATCACCTTTTTTATATTGTTCCTAGTCTCAAAATGGTTAATATCACTCAGCTAATTATAAAGATGACCTGTTTATTAAAAAATATTAAATATTCAAAGTACTCACTATGTTTGCATAAAGTTCAATACTCTGATGATCTAAGTGGGAGCTTGATACAGAAAAAGAATTTCACTTCAGCTAGAGTTTAGATTATATATAAGGTTGGGTATGTATAGTTTACTCTTGAAATGGATTATCGGGTTGTTGCTGGAAAATTTGAGAAGGTACATTGAAAAAGATGCATTTATGTTTGCAGTTAAATTGGGTGTATGTAACTGGTTTCACTATCCTAAGAACATACACAATAACATTCACAATAACATT
>PVHT021183695.1:1302039-1340317 GCA_004024745.2 Catagonus wagneri | reverse complement strand
ATATTTTAATATTCTTTTTATTATTGTCAACAAATATTGATTGAGATTTTATTATTCTAGGGAAGTAGGAAGCAAAGATGTTTAAGGTTGTATAAACCACACACTTATATGCTAGATAGAGACTTATTCACTAAAAGTTAAAAAAAAATGCAAAATGTATGCTAAGTATATTGAAGCTCATGTTGCAGAAGCACCTCTACTTACAAACTTCCAAAGTAAGGAACATCATTGATTTGAACTATGCTATTGTGCAGAGCAAAAGAATGCCAACTCAGCAGATGGTATTGATGGCCTCTTGTATAAGTCAGTTAGATAGGATTTCAAATACCCTTTTAGACCCTAATTATTGTAAGTTTGTAAATGCCAAAATAATTCAGCCTCAAAAATTCCAATGACTGACGTAACTGGAGAATATGAGTTAAATACACATTAATGGGAGAATTAGACATATCAGTAAATTGCAGGAAAATGGAACAACGTGAAGATGGAAATGAATATAAAAATGTGAATGCCATTTGGGGAATACTAAGCAGACTTGGTAGGATTAAGTGTAATGTTTTCTTTAGATGTTTAATGTATTACATTGGGAGAGACAGAGGGCAGATTGAAAGTTTGACGTAGACTGATGTGTAAAAAATGTGTTAAATGCGTGAGATCTCTTACTTAGAGCAGGTTGAAATCAAGGAAAGCAGTTTGGGGTGAGAAAGGAGGGGAGCTACATTCTGGTTATTGCGGTGAGTGCTTAGCATATAGTTTTTCATTTGATTTCAGAAACTACTGTCTGAATATAGGTAGGATGTCATAAGCAAACAGACAAAGGAAGTATTAATGGGAATGGAAAAAAAGAAGCAATCTTAAATTAACAGGGCTTGAAGCCTAATTCTAAGCGACAAAAGAAAAATGGGTCAAGAATATCTTAAAGTCTTTGAACTAAGATTGAGGCACAAATATTCAGGTATTTGCAGAGGAGTGACAATAGCAGATTTGACAAAGATAAAGAGCTTGAACTGAAGAAGGAGAATTGGGGCATGGATAGTTACAGATACCCAGGGATGACACAGTTTTAGTTTACTTTTTAACTTTTAAAACTTGAAGTGTAGTTTTTCTTCCTTTTTTTCTTTTAAAGTTTTATTGAAGTGCAGTTGATTTACAATTTTGTGTCAGTTTCAGGTGTACCTCAAAGTGATTCGGTTATATACACACATATCTAATTTTAAAAAATTTTTTCCCTTATTGGTTATTACAGACTATTGAGTAGAGTTCCCTGTGGTACACAGTAAGTTCTTTTTGGTTATTTTATATACAATAGTGTGTATATATCAATAAAAAAAACTCCTAATTTATTCCTCCTCTTTTTTCCCTTTGGCAACCATAAATTTGTTTTCTATGTCTGTCAGTCTATTTCTGTTTTATATATAAATTCATTTGTATCATTTTTTAGGGATTCACATTTGTCTTTCTCTCTTGCTTACTTCACTTAATATGATAATCTCTAGGTCCATCCATGTTGCTGCAAATGATGTTACTCTTTTTTTATGGCTGAGTAATATTCCATTGTATATATATTCCACATCTTCTTTATCCATTGGGATGGCAGTTTAAATACTAAAGTTGAAACTTTCACCAAAGATCCCTGTTTATAATTCAGGTCCCCCAGCTTCCAGTACTCTAATCTATATAATGACTAGTCTTGCTGCTTGGTAAAGCTTAAGAGAATTTTCTAGATTGCTAGAAAAATAAGGAAAGATACGGATAAACACCAGCCATTCAGGGACCAACATAAAAATGGATGTGAAATTAGGGTTTGGGTTGGGCAACTGAAAAGTTGGATTAGAATGATGACAGAATTTTTGGAGAGTGTCTTAGTTTCCTCAGGATATTGTATCAAAACTCCTTAGACTGAGTGGCTTAAACAACAAACATTTATCTCTCATAGTCCTGGAGGTTGGGAAGTCCAGTAAGGTTACTGGCATGTCTGGCATGGTTAGAACCTGCTTTTTGGCTTGCAGATGGTCACCTTTCTGTGTGTCCTCACATGGCAGAGAACAGAGAGAGAGAAGCAGCCTCTCTTGTATCTTTTCTTGTAAAGGCACTGATCCCATTTATGAGGGCTCCACCCTCAAGACCTAATTATTTCCAAAGGCTCCACCTTCAAATGCCATACAATGGGATTTAGGTTTCAACATGTGAATTTTTTGGTGGGGTTGGGGGGGCACAAACATGCAGTCCATAATAGACGGTCTTGAATACAGATTATAGAGTCTGTGTTCTATTTTGAAATGACTTGTAAATGTTTTGAGAAAACAAAGCATGAGGGTTGGGGAGAGTAATAGGATGACAGCAGTACTACAGTAGGATTCATGTGCTGTGGATACAAGACAAAGCAGTCCAGATATTGAGTAGACCTTGAACGAAAGAAATGTAAAGATTTACTGCCAAATTCAGGAATGGGTTCATGAACACCTGCTTTGGACTCATGGCAATGAAAATAAAAATTAGGACACAGAGGGGGAATCAGGAATATATTTGATGGGTGAATTCAGTCACTTGCATTTGGCCACAGGTTAGAAAGCTCATTGTGAATTTCTGAGGTACAAAAATGATTCTGTAATGTGGCAGTGAAATACAGTGCCTGCCGGCCCCTGATTGTTCAGCTTGTTGCCTCTCTAAATCACTGTATAAATACCTTACAACAGAAAGCTCTCTAGTGGCAGACACAAATTGTGTAAAACCAAGACAGACTCCTCAGTTTTTCTGTTTCCCTTTAAAAATAAGTAATATAGTAGTAAAATAATTTAGCACGAAAATGTTAATTGGAAGTCAAACAATTCACCTCCATGGGTCATCTACTGTCCCCTGTCTAATTATGTTGCCACGGATTAACACTCACTTTGAAAGACCAACCACAACATTTTTCATGTGTCAGAGATATATTTTTCTTCAATTTTATGGATTTTATACAGGAAATCATTTTACACATTAGTGGCAAAGTGCTGTAATTAGAAAGCTATACTCCCATGAATTTTCACAAGGAAAAAATGGTTACTGGTAATTTTGAAGTGTTATAATCATCCTATTTTGCCTGTTGTGAATATCACTGGACAGCAAAAGGTGGCAAACTTTTCCAGGGGAAATATCTTGCTATCTTGAAATTCAGGAAATGCTATAAATGCATAGATTTCAGAGTATGTGGTACACATTTGTGACTGTAATATTTAGCTAATGCCTTTACTGCCGTCTGCAAAGCACATATATCAACACTTTCACTGGATTAGAACCCAAAGCAAGTCATTTCTTACCAGTTTACATTGAAAATTAAGGAATATTTGTCCTATGGGATAAACTAATAGTCAAGAGGGCAGTGATGTGTACTAAATCCATGGACCTGTAGATATCATTTCTATCTCCCTGCCTGACTTCTCTTTGTGAGTAGCCCAGGAGAATCCACTCAACCAGCTCATGGGCTTGGTAAAAAATAAAGAGAGAGAGAGACCTTCTCTATGGTGTGTCCTCCAGAAGGGCTGAGGTCTAGAGGTGCAAGGCTAGCTTCTGTGATGCAGCGTGAACTTTCCTGCCAACTCTGGCATTCTGTTTTTTTTTTTTTTTTTCTTTTTGCCTTATGTAGGCAAATGGAGGTTCCCAGGCTAGGAGTCTAACTGGAGCTGTGGCTGCCGGCCTCCGCCGCAGCCACGGCAATGCGGGATCCGAGCCGCATCTGCAGCCTACACCTCAGCTCATGGCAACGCCGGATCCTTAACCCACTGAGCAAGGCCAGGGATCAAACCCGCAACCTCATGGTTCCTAGTCAGATTCGTTAACCACTAAGCCACGACGGGAACTCCAACTCTGGCATTCTGGAGAGTTACAATGCAGCTGGATTGCTGTCTGTCCTCCCATTCACCTCTTTCTGTCATCATCCCCACACTCTTCGGGGTTGAGGAGTGAAGGCAAATATTTTTTTTCATTCTTAGGCTCTCTCTGAGCCCTGCAGAAAGACAGCTGAGAAAAGAGAAATATTCAAGTCAACTTGCATCTGGGTTGGGAAGGACACCACACCTGGCTTTGGTGTCTTCTCACCCCTCATTTATTACTTTCCTATCATCCATTGGCTTGTCTTCTTCCCAATTTTTATGGATTGAGTAGTGTCCTCTCTAAATCCATATGCTGAAGTTCTAACCCTAGTACCTCAGAGTATGACTATATTTGGAGATAAGGCCTTCCATGTGGTGATTAAGTTAAAATGAGGCCATTAGGATAAGCCCTAATACAATTTGTCTGGTGTCCTTGTTAAAAGAGAAAATTTGGACACAGAAATGAAATACCAGGGGCATGTGTGTACAGAGGGACAACTGTATGAGAAGGCAAGGAAAGAGCCTTCCAAGGAAGCCAACCCGGTTGTCACCTTGATCTTGGATTTCCAGCCATAAAAACTGTGAGAAAATGAAATGCTGTTGTTTAAGCCACGCAGTATGTGGTATTTTGTTATGGTCACCCTAGGAAACTTATATACCAAAGTCCTCTTGAAGCTCAAGGTCCCCCTATAATTGCCATATTTCAAACACTATTATCTCCCACCTACTCATGGGACTTATTTCTCCTGGAATTTAGAGTTATCTCATTATCTTAGTTCACTGTAAAATAAGCAAATCATAGAATTTTATCAAAACCAAATTGCCCAATGGCATCTATCTTATAAGTGGCAGACCTGGGGTGAGAACCTGGATTTTCAACTTAGTCCTAGACATTTTTCACCATAGATTCTTCCTCTTGTGAGAGACCCTCAGAGAACCGTGAATATGAAACATTGCTTTGGTTCTTCATAATATTACTTTTACTAACCTGTACTTTGGTATCTGCTGTCAAACTGTATCAGACAGCTCTTTGAAACACAGTGTTTTCTATATATAGTATTATTTCATCTGCATACAGTGACAATTTTACGTCTTCTTTTCCAATTTGGATACCTTTTATTTCTTTTGTTTGTGTGATTGCTGTGTCTAGGACTTCCAATACTATGTTGAATAAAAGTGGGGAGAGTGGGCATCCTTGTCTTGTTCCAGATTTAGCTGGGAAGGCTTTCAGCTTTTCTCCATTGAGTATTATATTAGCTATGGGTTTGTCATCAATGGCTTTTATTATGTTAAAGTATGTTCCCTCTATACCCACTTTGGTAAGAGTTTTGATCATGAGTGAATGTGTGAATGTTGGACTTTGTCATATGCTTTTTCTGCATCTATTGAGATGATTATGCAGTTTTGGACTTTTCTTTGTTGATGTGGTGTTTGACATTGATTGATCTGCGTTATGTTGAACCATCCTTGTGAACCTGGGATGAATCCCACTTGGTGGTCATGGTGTATGATTTTTTTTTTTTTATATGTTGTTGGATTTGGTTGGCTAAAAGTTTGTTGAGAATTTTTACATCTATATTCATCAAAAATATTGGCCTATAGTTTTCTTTTTTGGTAGTATTTTTGTCTGGTTTTGGTATTAGGATGGTGGTGACATCATAGAATGTCTTTGGGAGTATTCCTTCGTCTTTAACCTTTTGGAAAAGTTTAAGGAGATAACTTAATATATATCTAATATAACTTAGATATAAATTCCTCTTCGTATGTTTGATAGAATTTGTCTGTGAAGCCATCTGGTCCTGGACTTTTATTTGTAGGGAGTGTTTTTATTACATATTCAATTTCATTTCTAGTGATTGGTCTGCTCAGTTGATCTATTTCTTCTTGGTTCAGTTTTGGCCTACTGAAACTGTCACTGTATACAGATGACATGATACTATATATAGAAAACCCTAAGGACTCAACCCAAAAACTACTCAAACTGATCAACGAATTCAGCAGAGAAGTAGGATACAAGATTAACGTTCAGAAATCGGTCGCATATCTGTATACTAACAATGAAATACTAGAAAAGGAATTTAAAAATACAATACCTTTTAAAACTGCAGCCAGAAAAATTAAATACATGGGAATAAACATGACCAAGGAGGTGAAAGACTTATATGATGAGAGCTATAAAACATTAATCAAGGAAATCAAAGAGGATTCAAAGAAATGGAAAGATATTCCATGCTCCTGGATTGGAAAAATTAATATCATAAAAATGGCTATACTACCCAAAGCAATCTACAGATTCAATACAATCCCTATCAAATTACACAGAACATTTTTCACAGAATGAGAACAAACAATCCAGAAATTTATATGGAACCACAAAAGACCCAGAATTGCCAAAGCAATCCTGAGGAACAAAAACCAAGGAGGAGGCATAAATCTCCCAGACTTCAGGCAATATCACAAAGCCACAGTAATCAAGACGGTGTGGTACTGGTACCAAAACAGATATACAGACCAATGGAACAGAATGGAGAACCCAGAAATAAACCTGGACACCTATGGCCATTTAATCTTTGACAAAGGAGGAAGAATATAAAATGGGAAAAAGTCTTTTCAGCAAGTGGTACTGGAACACTTGGACAGCTGCACGTAAATCAATGAAAGTGGAACACACCCTCACACCATGTACAAAAATAAACTCAAAATGGCCTAAAGACTTAAACATAAGCCAAGACACCATCAAAATCCTAGAAGAGAACATTGACAAAACATTCTCTAATATCAACCTTACAAATGTTTTCTCATGTCAGTCTCTCAAGTCCATAGAAATAAGAGCAAAGATAAACCAATGGGACCTAATCAGATTTACAAGGTTTTGCACAGCAAAGGAAACCGTAAAAAAAAAAGAAAAAACAACTTACAAAATTTTAAATTTTAAATTATTTATTTACCTTTTTTTTTTTGGAGAGTGGAAGTACCCTACTGGAAGTCTCTCTCTGAACATTCTGGAGGATATTCCCTGTTTCTTTCATTCTTCCATGATACGCTTCAGGGTGAGCTGAGTTGAGTTACCTTACTACATCACTCATGAATTTGTACTGTAAGATTAAAATAGCACTGGGTCTCTTTCATCGCAGTGAATTTAGTGAACATTCATCATCTCGTATAGAAACAAAACAAAAGTAAATGAAAAAAATGTTTTTCCTTTATATGAAGACTTTTATATGAAGAATTTTACTCCCTTAACAACTTTCATGTATAACACACAGCAATGTTAATTGTGTGTTAATCATGTTGTACATTACATCCCTAGTACTTATATATCTTATAACTGGAAGTTTGTATCTTTTGACTGACCGCCTTCATCCAGCTCCCCCCTCCCCACAACCCTACTTCTGGCAACCACAAATCTGATCTCTTTCTCCTTGACTTTGCATGTTTGTTTTTGAATGGTAATTGACCACCAATAAATGTTGGTTCCTGGTGTGCATCAGAGTAATTCAGTGTTTTTCTTTTCTTTTCTTTTCTTTTTTTTAGCTTTTTGTTATGGCTGCACCAGTGGCATATGGAAGTTCCCAGGCTAGGGTCAAATCAGAGCTGTAGCTGCTGGCCTGCATCACAGCCACAGCAACTCCAGATTCGAGCTGCATCTGTGATCTATACCATAGCTCTTGGCAATGCTGGATCCTTTACCCACTGAGCAAGGCCAGGGATTGAGCTCATGTCCTCATGGATGCTAGTTGGATTCACAGTAATTCAATATTTCTGTACGTTACAAAATAATCACCACAATAACTCTAGTTACTATCTGCCACCATACAGAGATACTATATTATTTTAATCTTTATTTTTATTAAGGTATAGTTGATTTTTAATATTGTATGTTACAGGTGTACAATTAGTAATTTACAATATTTAATGGTTAGTCTCAATTTATAGTTATTATAAAATATGGGCTATATTTCCTGTGCTGTACAATATCCTTATAGTTTATTTATTTATTTATTTATATTTATTTATTTATTTTTGTCTTTTTGCCTTTTCTACAGCTGCACTCATGGCATATGAGGTTCCCAGGCTAGGGGTCTAATTGGAGCTGTGGCTGCCAGCATACGCCACAGTCACAGCAACATGGGATCTGAGCTGCGTCTGCAACCTACACCAGAGCTCACAGCAATGCCGGATCTTTAACCCACTGAGCAAGGTCGGGGATTGAACCCGCAACCTCATGGTTCCTAGTCAGATTCGTTAACCACTGAGTCATGATGGGAACTCCCCTTGTAGTTTATTTTAAATCTAATAATTTGTACCTCTCAATTCCCTATTCCTATATTGCTCCTCCATCTCCCTGTCACTGGCAACCACTAGTTTGTTCTCTATTTCTGTGAATCTACTTCTTTTTTATTATAGTCACTGGTTTGTTGTAGTTTTTTAGATTCCACATATAGGTGACATCATATAGTATCTTTCTCTTGTTGAGCAACAGTTGGCATGTTGCTCTTTAAGTCCATCCAGGTTGCTGCAAATGAGAAAGTTTCATTCTTTTTTATGGCTGAGTCATATCCAATTGTGTATATATAACTACATCTTCTATATCCATTCATTTGTTGATGGCCACTTAGGTTGCTTCAGTATCTTGGCAATTATAAACAATGCTGCTATGCATCTTTTCAAATTTTTACCATAGACTAGAATTCCCCTACTTTCCATTTCATCCCTGTTGCTTATTCATTTTGTAAGTGGAAGTTTGTATCTCTTATTTCACTCTCCCCTTCTTGCCCCCCTCCCCTTTTGTAACCACCTGTGTGTTCTCTGTTTATGTGACTCAGCTTCTGTTTTGTTTTGTTTGTTAAATTGCTTTATGTTTTAGATTCTACATGTTTTAGGAAGAGGTTTAATTCAGACTATTCACATGCATCTTTGCCATCAGTACTTTTATAATCAATAGGGAATTTTCCCGAAAATGTCAGCAGAGTGTAAGTATGAAATATGACTCAAAATCCAATTGTCACCACACATCATATCATTTTCAATACATATATCTGGCAACTGCTAGTGAGGGAAACTGAATTCTTATCAGGTTCAAACCCTCTTTTTTCCCATTTTTTAAACTTTTATTGAGGTATAGTTTATTTATTTATTTATATTATTATTATTTTTGCTTTTCAGGGCTGTACCTGCAGTGTATGGAAGTTCCCAGGCTAGGGGTAGAATCAGAGTTATAGCCACCAGCCCACGCCACAGCCACTGCAGCAGAAATGCTGGATCTGAGCCATGTCTGCAACCATGTCTGTCCGAATATGGCTCAGGGCAACACCGGATCCTGGAACCACTGAGTGAGGTCAAGGATCAAACCCGCATCCTCATGGGTACTAGCCATATTCGTTTCTGCTGTGCTACAACAAGAGCTCTCTGAAGTATAGTTGATTTACAATATTGTGATAATTTCTGTTATACAGCAGAATGATTCAGTTATCTATATACACACACACATCCATTCTTCTTCAGGTTCTTTTCCCGTATAGATTATCACGGAATATTGGGTAGAGTTCCCTGTGGTATACATAGGTCCCTGTTGGCCAGTCATTCTATGTGCCACAGTGTCATATGACAATCCCAAACCTCTAATATCTCGCTCCTCCCACCACCTGTCCTCATTGGTAGCCATGAGTTTGTTTTCAAAGCCTATGAGTCTGTTTCTGTTCTGCAAATAAGTTCATTTGTATCTTTTTTCTTAGATTTCACATATAAGTGATATCATATGTTTGTCTTTCTCTGATTTGCTTCACTTAGTGTGATAATCCCTAGGTCCATCCATGTTGATGCAGATAGTATTATTTCATTCTTTTGTATGGCTGAGTAATATTCCATTGTATAAATGTACCACACCTTCTTCTTTATCCATTCCTCTGCTGAGGGACATTTGAGTTGCGTCCATGTCTTGGCTATTGTAAATAATGCTGAAATGAACATTGAGTTACATGTGTCTTTTTGAATTACCATTTTCTCCAGATATATGCCCAGGAGTGGGATTTCTGAATCATATGGTAGTTTTCTTTTTAGTTTTTTGAGGAACCTTCATACTGGTTTTCATAGTTGTACCAGTTTACATTCCCACCAACAGTATAGGAGGATTCCAGTTTCTCTGCACCCTCTCCAGCATTTATTATTTGTAGACTTTTTGATGATGCCCATTCCGGCTAGTATAAGGTGGTACTTCATAGTTTTGACTTATATTTCTCTAATAATTAGCAACGCTGAGCATCTTTTCATTTTTTTTTTTTTTTTGGCCATCCATGTCATCTTTGAAAAAATGTCTATTTAGGTTTTCTGTCCATTTTTTGTTTGGGTTATGTTTTTTTTATATATATATTGAACTGCATGAATTGTTTGTATACTTTGGAGAGTAATCCCTTATTGGTCACTTTGTTTGCAAATATTTATGATCAGAGTTCCTTAATTTACATCCATGTGAAACATACAGACAGGGGGACAGAGATGAAATATACAGTAATAATATTTAAGATCAGCATAAAAAAGAAAGTTTGCTAAATATAAGCACCCTGAGCTTATACAATTCAGTGTCACTGGTTGACCTTATGGCAGGTATGTATGCTGTTCTTGAATTCTTCTGATGCATGGGGGTTTAGTGTCTGTCCAGTGGCTTTGGAATAATTGTTGGAGAATTCTTGTACCATATTCAATCCACAGGCATGGATAGAGGAATTCAAAATAATCTATCCTTACAATTCAATAATGGACCATTCAGACACCCACCTGTGTGGCCTTATACCCTTACTTGAAGAAATATATGTGGTTGTGATGAGTTCATTAGTAAGAATGTTCAGTTTAGATTGATTGGGTAGTTTTGGAATTGAATCTTTTTTGTTGTACTGTGTAATTCTATAATAAATATAAGTAATTTGAAAAAGGCTACCTCTAGTTTCCATGTTATTATGTCGAAACATTGGAGTGAAAATTGTTTACTTTAGGTCTTAGGCTGCTGGAGATTTGACAGTGTCATCTTCAGTTCCATCTAAAATTTTTGAGATTTGCACTTGCTAATTTTATGTATGATGTCACTGAAAAGTTCATCCTGTGCTACAATTACTCTAATCACATTAGGAGGTTGGTACTCTTATATGTTCTGTTGGTATACATTCATAATCTCCATAAGTAACCTATGTTCTTTTCTTTCTTTCTTTCTTTTTTTGTTTTTTTGCCTTATCTAGGGCCGCACCCTCGGCATATGGAGGTTCCCAGGCTAGGGGTCTAACAGGAGCTGTAGCTGCCGGCCTACGCCACAGCCACAGCAACGCGGGATCCGAGCCGTGTCTGTGACCTACATCACAGCTCACGGCAACGCCGGATCCTTAACCCACTGAGCAAGGCCAGGGTTCGAACCTGTAACCTCATGGTTCCTAGTCGGATTCGTTAACCACTGAGCCACGACATGAACTCCCTCTTTTCATTTTTTTAGTTTAATTTCTGTCAGTTATATATACCTAAAGTTTAGAGGGAACAATAGTTCTTACAAGGTTTGTTATGAAAACCAGCAATGTACTTTGCCTGACTTTTGGTGGATTATTTTGGGATATATTTCTCTGTCTCTGAATATCATGCTTTGTTACCACTTCTTGGTTTGTCAACTTTTGGCATGACTTAGTGACTTCCAACTATGAAATGTGCAGATTTAGCTCTCTTTAACCACTCCCACTCTCCAGTGCACAAATGCCACTTCCCAGACCACATCCTCTTGATAGTTAAACATAATTGACAGTTGGTACATATAGTGAATCTTGATAGTTTTGCTTTCCTTGAAAAACTTTATGTTGTTCCCTGGAGGTCATACTGTCTGACTCTCCTCTCATGATGTTGAAATGTATCAGGTGTTCTACCAGTTTCATCTTCCTAAAAAAAAAAAAAAAAAAAAATCTCTTCCTGGAGACCTTTCTGCCTGACTCTTGCCTGAATTGTTTTCCTTCTTCACTGGCCCACAGCTGTTATTATAAAAACTTCCTTCACTTGGGAATTCTTTTTGACTCTCTATTGAGTATGTACTTTTGGCTTACTGCTTTATTCTAGTGAAGTTCATCCTCTGCTAGATTCCAGAGGAAGTGGCTGGGGGCGGGGAGTAGAGGGTAGGGTAAACTTCAAAAGCCCTCAGGATCCACAGTGGTCTTTTTCTCTTCCTGAATTTTGAGTCTGGCTGGGTATATACCTCCTTTCTTCAGTACTCTAAAGTTATTGCTATATATCTTTAAGGTTCTGGTTGTGGCTCCTGAATTGTTTTAAGGTGATATTATTTGTGTGTGACCCATTTTTTAATGTTCTCTTTGTTACCAGGGACCTGAGATTTTTTAATAAAATACTTAGTATGTGTATATTTTAACCCATTGTTCTGTGTTCTTCAATCTGAAAAAACATGTCCTACAGTTTAGGGTATTTTCTTGAAAAAATTCTTAATGATTTTCTCTATTTTGTATGTTCTTTTCTTCCTTCCTTTCTCTCGTTCTTCCTTTCTTTCTCTTTCTTTCTTCTGTCTGTCTGTCTTTTTAGAGCCTCTCCCTTGGCATATGGAGGTTCCCAGGCTAGGGGTCGAGTCAGTGGTACAGCCGCTGGCCTACACCACAGCCACAGCAATGCCAGATATGAGCCTCATCTGCGACCCTTACCACAGCTCATGGCAATGCTGGATCCTTAACCCACTGACTGAGGCCAGTGATAGAACCTGCGTCCTGATGGATACTAGTCAGATTCATTTCTGCTGAGCCACGATGGGAATTCCTTTCTTTTCTTTTGTAATTTCTATTATTCAGAGGTTAGACCCCCTAAACTAGTTGTTCTTGTCATTTTTCCCCTAATTTTTCTTCTCAGTCTTTTTACTCTGAGTGATGTACTCAATTTTATCTTTCAATAGTTCTACTAAGGTTTGTACTTCTTCAATCAGAGGTCTAATTTCAAAGAGCTGTTTGTTTTTTTTAATTTTTTTTGTTTTTAGAATGCTCCTAATAGCACTGTCTCTATGTAATAGCTTATTTTATCTCTTTGAGTGTATTATTTACTTTTACTTTTCTCTTCGTATAATCCTTGTTTCCTCCAAATTGTTATCTTTTGCATTAGATGCTTTATTCAGATGTTGATAATTTTTGTTTGCTGCTCCCATCTAACAGTAGGAGTCTAAAAAGCCATTTACAAGGTCTGAGGGTGAGGTTAGGGCTGGTGTACTACGAGTGGTACTGTAGGGTGATACACTGGGCCTTTTTTGGGTGAACCTCTGATGTTGGTATCTTTCAGGTCTTTCCTCTTAACTAATAAGATTCTTCAGGGAAAACTCTTCAAATCTTCTACGTGGAGTAGAAGTTCCAGCACCTGCTAGCATCCTGAGATCTGAGTAGGGAAAGTATACTGGGGTCTGAGAAATGAGTGAGGATTTGGTACTTAATCTCTCCGTATTTTGTATCATACTTTTACCTGTTTCTTCTAAATCCAGAAGATCCTTGAAATTTTATTAAAGAAGTTAAAACAATCTTTTGCTTGGGTAGGCAAGAGGCTCTGAAGGATAGCTGCTTCAAGCCATCCTCTTCACTTTAGGATTACTGTCTTTATCATCATTTCCAAAGTGAACTGATGCCATCACTTCCTGAGTCTTTTGAGGATTCTGTTGAATAAATAAGATTTATTTTTGGCATTCTCCCCTCCTGCTTTAGGATTTCATATTTCAGGTAGTTTATGCCATTACCATTAGCCCATCTCTTTCAAAATTTTGCTGCTGCTACCCTCTGTTTTTTCATCTTTTGCTCTTGTGACTTATAATCTCTATTCTATTATTTTAGTGGGGTTTGAGAAGAAAGCAGAAGTAGTTTTGTGTGCTTAATTCTCCATTTTAATATCTAGAGGTGTCAACATTTATCTTTTATCTATTACTCTGTTGTTATTTATACATTTCTTTATGCCACCTTAAATTCTTTTTTTTTTAAGGTGGAGAGAAAGGATGAAATAAATAGATTACCCTAATTAGTGTTCTACATGTGTCTAAACCTTTTATCATGATGGATAATCTTTTGTTTTACTGCTGTATATGAAAAAGTTAATTACTAATAATTCTTAAAAGCTCACCTTATTTCCAGGGTGTTGAAGCACATCCCCAAATCTCCATTTATGCATCCCCAATGGGAATTTTTCCTACTTCATCATTCATCCTAGAGGTGATTTTCCCAAAGTCTGTTTGTGTGCCGAGTGGCATCTCATCATTTTTAGTCAGACAAATCGACTTTCCTTTTGGAAAGAATGGAAGAATTTCCTTCCTCCGGGGAATGGAGCCTGAACGTGTACTCTAGATGTGGCTGTGCCAAAAATATTTCTCTTTGAGATATTAGTTATTCAGAAACAGTGGGAACTTGGGTGTATTACGAAATGATATGGGTTTAATTGATTTTTAAAAAGCCCTTTTAAAGTGTGTTCTCACTAACAAGTAGAGAGATCTGGTTCTTCTCTTTGCATTCCATGTGTGGAAGTGGTTCTCATGGCTTATAAATGAATGATATGTCTCATCTGCAGTGAGTGTGTATTGTGCTGAGCTGTCTCGGGGCTAGTTTGGTGTTAGGAAACTACCTAGAGATATTCTGTATTCAAAAAAATATATTTCTGAGAAGTTTATCTTAAATCATTGCTGAACCTCTGATGGTTTAGTTTGACTTGGGATAGTATATAAAAAAGGCATTTTTAAGCAGATAGCACAACATAATTCTCATTATTTTCTTATATTTATTATTTTCTAAACTGAACTTTGAAACATTTCCTCTGTTTCTTATCTTTATCACCTTTTAAAAGAAATTATTTTATGACCACAACAACAGCATATGGAAGTTCCTGGGCCAGGGACTGAATTCCCTATGTCCCATCTGCAGCAACGCCAGTTCCTTTAACCCACCGCAGCAGGCTGGGAATTGAACCACATCTCCACAGTAACCTGAGCCACTGCAGTCGGATTCTGAACCAAGTGTTCCATAGTGGGAACTCCTGTATCACTTTAAAAAGTTACATTTGGGAGTTCCCACTGTGGTGCAGTGGAAAGGAATCTGACTAGTATCCATGAGGATGCAGGTTTGATGCCTGGCCTCACTCAGTGGGTCAGGGATCGGTGTTGCCGTGAGCTGTGGTGTAGGTTGCAGATGTAGCTCGGATCCCGCATTGCTGTGGCTGTGGTGTAGACTGGCAACTGTAGTTCCAATTCAACCCCTAGCCTGGTAACTTCGGTATACTGCAGGTACGACCCTAAAAAGCAAAATAAGTAAATAAATAACTAGCTAGCTACATTTGGGAAAGGGGATGTAGAAGTATTCTATTTATGTTTGCGGTTCAATCAATTTTTTAAATGTATTTTTTTAAAAGATACAGTGGTGGGCCAGATTCCTGTTTGCATCTACATATGTGTGGACATGCATGCATCAGAAATAGCAGGAAACAAGCATCTGGGCTTTCAGACTTTCCATCATCTGATGTGGAATGAGAATGTCAGCACAAATATCCAGTTATTTTCCTGTGATTAATAATTCTGTAAGAGTTTCTAGTTTACAAAGACATCAAAAATGATTAATTGAGAATGATTGACTTCACATCATGAAATTAAATTTTATACAGGTTTCTAAGCAGTTCACTTAAGCATAACACAGTTAAAAATGATATCCAGCTAAATGTATGCCCTCCCTCAATATTTATTACCAATTTATTTCTCCAGAGGTTTTGAACAAATACTCTGCCACTACTGCTAAGGATATTGTTCTTCTAGTTTTTATCTATGTCTATTTTCTCACCATCCTTGTTTGCTGATTTCCATTGATCCACTCCTGTATTCCTTTCTGGGCCAATACCTGCTGATCTAATCTGCTTCAAGTCACTTATGTTACTCCTTTGATTTAAGACTGATATGCTGATTACAAGGATCTTTGAGCCCCTGTCTGTATTTCTGAGTCTAATAATTCTCTTCTTATTTGTTATTACAGATATTTAAGCAACTTCCCCCATTGTAAATGTGTTGGCTGTGGCCACCTATTAGAAAATGTCTCCTTTGCATACTGCTGTGTAGTGAGGGGCTTTACAGAATGTCCTGGGAAGGAACAACCACATAACATGTGAGGCCGACTATAAAATGAAAATGATGGGGTTTTTTGTTTTGTTTAAAAATTATTAAGATTTTCGGAATTCCTGTTGTGGCACAGCGGAAACGAATCCAACTAGGAACAATGAGGTTGACGTGGCTCGCATCCTGCGTTGTTGTGGCTGTGGAGTAGGCCGGCAGCTACAGCTCTGATTAGACCCCTAGCCTGGGAACCTCCATATGCTGTGGGTGTGGCTCTAAAAGGACAAAAAGACAAAAAAAAAATATATTAAGATTTTCAAGATAGTGACAGCAGAGCGTTAAACCCAGAGGAACCTGTGTTCTTACCTGGACCCTATGCAACTCCACAAGTTGCACACCATGAAGCTGGCCCTGCTGTTGTATTTTGGTGAGAAGGAAAGAACATCCGTATGGGTGCCCCTTGAAAGTGTCTCACCTATTGCCATATCCGTTATGTATATATAATATACCATATCCGTTATGGTATATTGTTGTATGTTCCATCTTCTGCCATCTTCTCCTCCCCAGTGGTTGCACTGCAGTTGAATATATAGTTGTTGCCTCACAGTTTGTTTGTTTGTTTATTTTTGTCTTTTGTCTTTTTAGGGCCGCAACCATGGCATATGGAGGTTCCCAGGCTAGGGGTCTAACAGGAGCTGTAGCTGCTGGCCTACACCAGAGCCACAGCAACGCCAGATCTGAGCTGCATCTGTGACCTATATCACAGCTCATGGCAACAATGGATCCTTAGCCAACTGAGAGAGGCCAGGGATCGAACCTGCAACTTCATGGTTCCTAGTCGAATTCATTTCTGTACCAGCACTGGAACTCCCCCACGATGGGTACTCCCTGTATTTTTATTTTATTTTTTAAGTTTTATTGAAGTATAGTTGATTTACAAGGTTGTGATAATTTCTGCTATGCAACAAAGTGATTCAGTAATATACATATACATATCCATTCTCTTTCAGATTTTTTGCTTACATAGATGATCACAGAATACTGGGTAGTGTTCTCTGTGCTATACAGCAGGTACCCACTCTATATGGCCAATCATTCCATATACCTCAGTGTGCATATGCCAATGCCAAACCCCGAGTCTACTCCCCTCAGCCTGTCCTTTTGGTGACCATAAGTTTTTCAAAGTCTGTGAATTTGTTTCTATTCTGAAAATAAGTTTCATTTGTATCCTTTTTTTTTTTTTTTTTAGATTTCACACATAAGTATCATATGGTGTTTGTCTTTCACTGTCTAACTTGACTAAGTATGATAGTTTTTAGATCCAGCCATGTTGCTGCAAAGGGCATTATTTTGTTCTTTTTTATGGCTGAGTAATATTCTATTGCACACACACACACACACACACACACACACACACACACACATTTTTTATTCCACATCTTCTTTATCCATTTCTCTGTCAATGAACATTTAGTTTGCTTCCAAGTATTGACTAGTGTAAATAGTGCTGCAATGAACATTGGGTGCATTTATCTTTTTTAATTATAGTTTTGTCTGGATATATGCCCAGGAGTAGGATTGCTAGATCATATGGTAGTTCTAGCTTTAGTTGTTTGCAGAATACTTCAGTGGTTTTTTGTGGTTTAATCATTTTATAGGCACTTTTTCTGACTATAAAAAGAGACAAGGTAAGCCCCATGATGCTGGTGCTAAATATGTATTGAACATCAATCTGTGTGTAGTCTTATGCTTAATGGTATACAGAGAATCTCAGAAGCATAGTCTCTATGCTGCTGTGGTTGCTTTTGTGCACCATGCCCTATCTGCTACCTGCTGAGTTACTTATTCTCTCTATATCATTCCCCAACTTCCTAAACAGTAAAAAGGGAGATAGTCCGATAGTGTTATTGTCATTACAATGAGAATAAATTATATTTAGGACATTTGGAACACTGCTTGACACATAATGAATGCTCAAACGATATTAGTCATTTCTCTTGGTTTCCACATCTGGACCAGGAGAAACATATAGTATTCCTACCCTTAGATTTCATGCCCAGTGTTTGGATCAATATAGGATAGTTGTGCCAGTACATACTGACGTTATGCTTGTCAAACATAAAGAAATAAATATCAAACCTTCACTGTACATCAGGAATAGAATCTATAAAAAAAAACACTGATTTAGAATCTCTTACTAGGTGGCTGGGGTGTAAATATGTGTACTAGAGATGGTAGAAAATGGGCTTGTGATCTTCCTCCCTTCCTTGCATCCATCGTCTGTCTGTATACCATCTATCTTGGTGGTGGAAGACGGTGGCACTATGCTAGGCCTTAGGAATTCATTAGCTTCACAGTATACTGAAGAAGAGAAAAAAGAAAATAAGACATACTAAATTTGATCATCTTTGGCAACAAAAGGGCTGAGGGGGTCTTTGGGCAGCCCTTTGTGATTTCTGAGCTGAGACTTAAAGGATGAATTGGATGAATTGGAATTAACCGCGAGAAAAGCATGATCCAGATGGGGAATAGTATGCACAATGTGTACTTATCTTTTTTGAAGTTCCACAGGCAGTTTAAAAATTTAAATTTAGAACTGCTTATTAATTTGAAAAAAATCTAGATAAAAAAGCAGAGAGACCAGACCTATGCTAATCTCTTTATCTCTGTCTGTAGTCTCACCCCTACTTGCATCCCAGTTCCTTAGTCCTCTGGTGAGTTTTGCCTTTTGTCTTCAGCCTTCCATTGGGACTGGCCCAACCATGTGCCTTTTATTTTATTTTATTTTTCACTTTTTAAAGTTCTGTTGAATTACAGTTGAATTATAATATTGTGCTAATCTCTACTGTGCAACAGAGTGATTCAGTTTTACATGTACACACATCCATTCTCTTTCAAATTCTTTTCCCACGTAGATTATCACAGAATATTGGGTAGAGTTCTCTGTGCTATGCATCAGGTCCATTTTGGCCAATCATTCCATATACCTCAGTGCACATATGCCAATTCCAAACACCCAGTCCATCCCTCACCCCCTCCACCTGTCCCCTTTGGTAACTGTAAGTTTGCTTTCAAAGTCTGCAGGTATGTTTCTGTTCTGAAAATAAGTTTATTTGTGTAGTTTTTTAAGATTCCACATGTAAGTGATATCATATGGTATTTGCCTTTCTCTTTCTTTTTTTAAGTTTTATTAAAGTATAGTTGATTTACAAATTGTGATAATTTCTGCTGTATAACTGTCAGTTACACATATACACATATCCATTCTCTTCCAGATTCTTCTCCCACATAGATTATCACATAATATTGGGTAGAGTTCTCTGGCTATACAACAGGTTGCCTTTCTCTTTTCGATTTATTTCACTAAGTATGATAATCTCCGTTGAATCTATGTTACTGCAAATGGCATTATTTTGTTTTTTATGACTGAGTAATATTCCACTGTATATATGTACTACATCTTTATTCATTCCTCTGTTGATGGACATTTGGGTTGTTTCCATGTTTTGGCTATTGTAAATAGTGTTGCAGTGAACATTGGGGTGCATGTATCTTTTCAAATTACGGTTTTCTTCAGATAGAGGCCAAGGAATGGGATTGCTGGATCATGTGTTTTTTAGCTTTTTGAGGAACCTCTGTACTGTTTTCCATAGTGGGTGAACCAGTTTACATTGCCATGTGGCTTTTATGTTTTGTGGCTACGACAACAATCAGAGGAGGCTAGCCATATCCTGGGACTATATTAAGACAGTGAGTTTGTCTTCCGAAGTCTGATTAATGATTTTCTCTTTGAAATTTACATATTGGCTATTTACCAGTTATTTTACTTTTCTTCACAGGATAAGTTACTTGCCTGTTTGTTGCCCATCTGATCTTTTAAGGGTGTAATCTAAGATACTCAGATTAGGGGGATTGATCTAGGTCACATTAGTTTATAAATTATAGCACCTGGATCAGAACTCTAAAGTTATGATTCTAAGAGTATAATACCTTATACTCTATTTCAATAACATTTAAAGACATTATTTATTACTTATTTTGCCTTTTTAACTACTTTCTTAATTCTTCTTCCATTTCCCACTCATCAGTAGACAGAAGAAACCTGTGGGGAAGAAGAGGGTTTTAGTTACCCTTGTAGCCAGTCTCCAAAGATAACCCCTGAAATTCTTCACGTCTCTGCACTGTATGTCACTCCTCACAGGAAGAGATAGAGTTATATTCCCTCCCTTTGAATCTGGGCTGCTTTTGTGACTTCCTTGGCCAATAGAATATTCTGGGACTACTGAGTCCAGGCCTTAAAGGGACTATTAGCTTCTATTCCTTCCTCTTGGAACACTCATTCTTGCATGCTCTTCTACAAACCCAACTGTCATGCCATAAGCAGCATAAAGCCTGAGGTGCTTTGGTCTACAGCCCAAGATAAGTTGCCAGTGGACAGCCAGTACTAACTGCCAGCCTGAAAGTGAGCCATCTTGCCTGTTCCAATGTAGTTGAGCCCCCAGACAACTGTAGACTGAGCCAAAATCCTATGGAACAGAAGAACCATCCAACTGATGCCATTCAGCCTAAGGAAATATGAGAGATACTTACATGGCTGTTATTATAATCCACTAAATTTTGATATGGTTTATTACACAATAATGGATAGCTGAAAAATTTGCCTCTGTGATGAAGCTTATATCTTCAATGTGTTGAATAATGACAGCAACCTGTGAAAAGTAATGAATCCCATGTGACTCAGTGGATAGACTAGCTTATTATATTGAAGTAACAATGATCTCTGCTATAGCAGAGTTTTTCTGAAGATTATTTTTAATGACCAGAAGTCTGGTTATCCTGAGCAGAGCCAACATGAAAATGACAGTGGAGTTTAAAAAGCCTCATTAATTTGGAAAGAGTGCATGTTCTAGAAGCAAAGGAGATTGGATCAGCTTGCTGAGCATGCCTTTGTAGCTTTTTAAAAAAACATACTCATTATTTGACATTTGAGATTTGATTTTGAGCAAAAGTGTCTAAAGAGATTAGCTCTTCATGGACCAAGATACAGAAGAGGAGAGCAGAGTGCTAGGGACTGGGAGACATCAAGAGAGATTTCCTGCTGAGGGCTCTGCAGCTGGTGTTTAAGGATAGGAAAACTGAACAGCAGTACTATTTCAGAAGTATGTTTAATTATGATGAACATATTTCCTAAACCAGAATTTTGGAAAATGCTTGACAAATAGCCATTAAATTATGGAGGCAACGGATAGAATAACAGGAAAAAAATTGTAAAGGAACAGCCACAGACATGGTAATGTGAGTAATAATAAAAATTAAGTGAAACTTATGTAGTGCTTGTCATATGCTATTTATCAGACATTAACTCTTTTTTTTTTGCTTTTTTTTTTTAGGGCCGTACCTGTAACAAATGAAAGTTCCCAGGCTAGGGGTTGAATTGGAGCTACAGCTCTGGCCTATGCCACAGCCACATGGAATCTGAGCCATATCTGTGACCTATACCACATCTCACAGCAACACGGGATCCCCAACCAACTGAGCAAGGCCAGGGACTGAACCTGCATCCTCATGGATACTAGTCAGATTCGTTTCTACTGAGCCAGGCAGGAACTCCCAGACATGAACTCATTTAATAGTTACGAAAACTCTATGACATAGGTCCTATGTTAATACCTTTTTGACAAAGGAGAAAATTGAGGCACAGAGTTATAGTCTCCCCATTTTTATATTAACCGTGAAAACTAGGGTTAATATAAAACGGGAGAGGCTATAGTTCTTTTTTTTTGTCTTTTGTCTTTTTAGGGCTGCACCCACAGCATATGGAGGTTCCCAGGCTAGGGGTCGAATTGGAGCTGGAGCTGTTGCTGCTGGCTTGCGCAACAGCCACAGCAATACGGGATCCGAGCCACATTTGTGACCTACACCACAGCTCATGTCAACACCAGATCCTTAACCCAATGACCAAGACCAGGGATTGAACCCACATCCTCATGGATGCTAGTCTGGTTCTACTGAGCCATGATGGGAAGTCCAAGGCTATTATTCTTAATGGATCAGAATAATCAGAGCTGATATAAGCTCTGATACATAAAAGGTTTTTGGAGTTTTTTTAAACAACAACTAAGATACCACCTGCCTATCTAACTCTCATCTTCTCTGGAGACACCGATAGCAAACTTGCAGCTGCTGTCCAGCAGGTGGTCCCTATGACAAACTCCTTGGTACCTAAGCAAGGAGGATGTTGAGATAGCATTGTCACTGCCCCTAAAGGACTAGCTCGACTTCACCAGCTCAAGATCTCATAGGGAACATAGTTTATTCTGGTTGAAAATCCAATGCTTTATTCCTTTTTTGTATACACTTTTTGTGTGTCAAGAGTGAGGAAAAATTGAGGAAGGAATTTGGGTGCCTGATAAGTTTCAGTGTACCCTGATTGTTAAGGACAATACAAAGATCTTCTCAACCACTTCTGTGAACATGATAGTGGGTTGTGAACATGCATCAGGATTTGGAAGGGAGAATACAAGATGCTGTAAATGCCACCTAATTCAGCAACTAGTTTGATATTTTAGACATATATTAATTTTTATCTTATTTTGTTAAATATTTGGAAATTCATGTCAATACATCATTTTAAGAACACTATGTTTATTAACTGGTATTAAGTAAGAATTAGAAGCCACGTTAAAGTAGTCTCCCAAGAACTTGGACATGAGAAAGATAAGATTACACATTCAGAGTTAAATATAAAATCAACACAAGAAGGATCTGGGAGTTCCCGTCGTGGCTCAGTGGTTAACGAATCCAGCTAGGAACCATGAGGTTGCGGATTTGATCCCTGGCATCGCTCAGTGGGTTAAGGATCTGGCTTTGCTGTGAGCTGTGGTGTAGGTTGCAGGCATGGCTCGGATCCCGCGTTGCTGTGGCCATGCGTAGATCAGTGGCTACAGCTCCAGTTATACCCCTAGCCTGGGCACCTCCATATGCCACGGGTGCGGCCCTGGAAAAGGCAAAAAGACCGAAAAAAGAAAAAAAAAAAAAGAGGGATCTGAACAGGCAAATCCAAATCCAAATTTACCTGAAGGAAGCATAACTATTCTCAGCCCAACTAATCTTACATTGACAAGAAAGAATGTATTAAGATATCTACAGAAGAGATTTTTTTAATCAATTAGAAGTTGGCCGTTCTGAAATCACAGAAAAAATGGAGAGTTGCTGAGGTAAAGTTGGATATGGTCTTATGTAGAATACTAGAGAAAAGGATTCTCAACTACTGAACCAGGTGTCTCTCTACGTCAGTGACAAGTCTATCCTTGGTTTGGACATAGATGCAGGGAATAGAGAGAGTAAATTTATAGTATTTCTCTTCCTCATTGACAACATTATCCCTTATGGAAATTGAACATGGGACTTTAGTAGACTGGGACATTAAATAATCACAACTCACCTTACTATGTCTCTTATAGGTAAGGAAACATATGGTTATGATTTGACTTTCTATGTAAGTGTACGTAGAAATGTAAACCGAGGACACAGAAGGCAAGTTCAGACCAAAACTTTGGTCTTATGTAATTAAAATAAATATTTATAAATAGTTGTAAGCATATAAAAATTAGGAAACTGTATTTTAATTGATCTTGCCTCCTCTCCAAAACTAGAAAGTTTTTATGAGGTTAGGTTCAAATTTTTAGCTCATAGTTACTCTAGAGATGAATAGAAGCTGCTCCCTTTTAAATAGGGTATTTATATATTTTACCAGACTCTTCACCTTTACCTGTGGTATAACACCCAGCTGTCTTAGCAATTTAACTGCCAGCCCCTACAGGTTTTTCAGTTTCTATCTTCTGAACCTAAGAGAAATGCCCTGATTGTATAAGAATAAATTTTTTTTTTTTTTTTTGTCTTTTTGCTTTATCTAGGGCCGCACCTGTGGCATATGGAGGTTCCCAGGCTAGGGGTCTAACAGGAGCTGTAGTTGCCAGCCTTCACCACAGCAACGCAGGATCCGAGCCGCGTCTGCAACCTACACCACAGCTCACGGCAGCGCCGGATCCTTAACCCACTGAGCAAGGCCAGGAATCGAACCCGCAACCTCATGGTTCTTAGTCGGATTCGTTAACCACTGAGCCATGACGGGAACTCCTAGAATAAATTCTTGACATCTATAATAATTCCTCATGGATAATGAATAAAATCACATATATCTAGTTTTCCATGTAGCTCGGCTGGGATGATAATGCTGACCTGAATCTTACAGTTTGCAGAATTTTCTATTTCTCAATGTTAAATTACAAAATTTCATTCTTATGACTACCTCAGTGTTAAATACCTTTCATTTAGTGAGATTCTGCCTCTGGGAACTCATTTATTCCTGGGCATAGAAAGAGAAGATTGACCTGTCTTAGCAGAGCACAGAGAATCAGGGACTCCTGGATAAAAGCTACCCTGTTTTCTTCTAGATGACACAACTACTACTTCTTCTGGTGTTTGTATACAAAAAGAACACTGAGCCCAGAGTCACTAGAAATTTGGTTCTATGTCATTTGTCATTAAGTTGGCTCTGCAGCCGTGAGCAAACATGATAATGTCCCTTGACTTTACCTTCTTCATAAATGAAAGAGTTGAATCCAAATATCTCTGAATCCCCATCCTTCTCTGGCATTACATAACTTAGTCATACATACTCTAACCTTCTCAGGCTTATATGTACACTGTCTCTGTGATTCAGGTATCATTTAAATCCTATATGTGTGGTGACTTTCATGAAACACAAATTTCTGTGTCACTGTCATATTAGCATCGATATTTATATCCAAACACAGAAGGTTAGATTTTGGATCTGTTTCAGCAACGTTTGGATATCTCATGATTTTTATAAACTGTTTTTAATCATTCAGCATCACAGAATTCAAACAAAAACAACCAAATAAGCCATCAAAACATGTTTGACTTGAACAAAAGTAGCAAGCAGCTGGGGACACAGGCACAGTATGCAAAATAGGCCTGCATATATCACACTTTGCATATTTATAACTGCAGCTCCAGCAATATTGGCAGTTAATGGAGTGTCAGTGGGAGAGAAGCTGTCTCAAAGGCTTATTTTCATTGGACAAAAGGAAAAAGAGCCAGGAAACCTCGTTTTCTTTTTGCCAAATCAAGTTATCTGGGAGAGTAAGTCATCCATTTACTTTGGACATGGCACATATGTTCCTATTTATTCAAGAGCCAACTCAGTAACATCAGGATAGTCATCTTCATTTATGTCCAAGTCACATGTGGCAAACAGCAGCAACGTTTTCTATATAATTACTTTAGGGATTATGGATGAAGGTAATGCATTTGACCAGCAAATTGCTATAAATTAAAACTAACAAGTAAAAAAAAAAAAAAACCTAAAGTTTTAACATCTATGCAGAATATATAATAATTTTCAGGATGGCGGAAGAGCCCAGAGAAAAATGAAAATATTCTAATTGAAATGAGATATATGGATTTTGCAGGTAGTAGGGTAGTGGTAGGAGCAGAAGGAAGAATGATGCAAGAAAAAAAGCATTTATTAAACAGGAATGGCATGAGATATCCACATTTTTTTTTCTTTCCTTTTTTGGCCTGGGGCATAAGAAGTTCCCAGGCTAGGGATCAGATCTGAGATGCAGTTGTGACCGAAGCCACAGCTGCACAATGCCAGAACCTTAACTCAGTGTGCAAGGCCAGGGATTGAATCTGCATCCTAGCACTTCCAAGATGCCCCCGACCCTGTTGTGCTACAGCAGGAAGTCTGAGATATCCACATTTATAGGTGCTGATTTTCTAATATATTTTTAACAAAATTGAAAACAATAGAATATTATTTTGAGATTATGATTTCTCCCTTTGTGAAACTCATGGACTTGGAGAACAGACTTTTGGTTGCCGAGGGGGAGGGGTACGGAGTGGCATGGACTGGGTATTTGGGGTTAATAGATGCAAACTATTGCCTTTGGAATGGATAAGCAATGAGATCCTGCTATATAGCACTGGGAACTGTATTTAATCACTTATGATAGAGCATGATAATGTGAGAAAAAAGAATGTGTATGTGTGACTGGGTCATCTTGCTATACAGTAGAAAACTGACAGAACACTAAACCAGCTCTAATAGAAAAAAATAATCATTAAAAAAATAAAAAAATGATTTCTCCCTTTGCAATACAGTGGAAAGACAAGGCATATACTACCATTTGAGAACTTAAATGATGTAAAAATGAAAATACAATAGGAAAATGAAGAGAAGGATGTGAGAATGTTATCCTTGTATGACAAAGAATAGGTGGTAAAAAATATTTTCATGATCAGGACTGGAGGAAATGTGAGTGGGACTCAGGTTCAATCCATGGCCCAAAATGCATAACAGTGGGCAGGAAATTCACTAAGTTATTCTAAGAGTAAACTTATGGAAGAATTCAGGGGCATGGTTATTGGGAGGATCCAAAGATTATTCAATAGAAAAAGTGAGATAATTAAAGCTCAATTTCTAGGATGATCCAGTATTGAATTTGTATTGAACCTGTGGGCCTAAAACTCTTTAAATAGGGTATGTGTTTATCTGTGTGTCTTGATATATTACTTATTTATTAGTATCACATACAAATTACTTCCCAAGCTTAGCACCTGAAAAGAACAAATATTTACTATCTCACAGTTCCATTGGATCGGAAATTTGAGGGCATCTTAGTACTGGCATAGGGTTTCTCTCTGTCTTTCTCTTTTTTTCTTTGAAGTATAGCTGATTTACAATGATGCGTTAGTTTATGTTGTAGGAAAGTGTTTCAGTTTTACATATATATATATGTATATATATTCTTTTTCATATTATTTTCCATTATGATTTATTATAGGATATTAAGTATTCTTCCCTGTGCTAGTAGGTCCTTGTTGTTTATCTATTGTATATATAGTAGTTTGAATCTCCCAACTCATTTATCCCTCCCCACCCCCTTGCCCCTTTGGTAACCACAAGTTTGTTTTCTATTTTCTAAATAAGTTAATTTCTATTAGATTTTAGATTCCACATATAAGGGATTTTGTATATTTGTCCTCTTTCTGACTTACTTCACTTAGTATGAGAATCTCCAGGTTTATCCATGTTGCTGCAAATGGCATTATTTCATTCTTTTTTATGGCTGAGTAGTATTCCCTTACATATAAAATCTTCTTTCTTGGCAAAAGTTTTTTCATGAAGTTGAGTCAAGATGTCAACCACAGCTGCAGCCATCTGAAAACTTGTCTATGGCTGGGGCATCTACTTCAACCACTCATGTGGTTATTGGCAAGAGATCTTAGATCCTTGTCACATGGGCCTCTATCTAAAGCTATTTGAGTGTCAACTGGCAGCTAGCTTCCTTAAAGTGAGAGATCCAAGAGAGAGAACAAGCTGAAATCAAAATAGTTTTGTGTCCTAAGAAAAAGAAAGTCACGTGACTATACTACTTTCTATAGTCCACAGGAGAGGGAAATTAAGTTCCATTCTTTGAAGAGAGGAATATCAAAGAATTTGTGGGCATATTTAAAAACCAACACAGTTTGTTAATGAGAAATGCCATCATCTGAAAGTAAATGGTAGTTATTGGCTGAGGCTTCTGGGAAAAGGATCTGTATCAATTAGGATCCTAGCAGGAAACAGATAATTTCAGGAATGCTTAATAAAAGTATCATTTACAAAGATGCATTCAGCATCTTTGTGAATTACAAAGATGCATTCACAAAGGATACTAAGTTACCATAGGATTAATGCAATTAACCATCCTAAAGGGCTAAGGAATAGAATAATTCCTGGAACCTGGAAGAAGTGAGTCCTGTGGAGAAAGCTGTCTTTGTTTGAGGGATACAGCCAGGTAAACATTAGCTTAGAGAACAGGACTTCTGGATAAATACCACAACCTTCTCTCCTCTCTCTTCCCCTCCCATCTGACAGGGTTATTCTTTAGCCAAACTGAACTGACAGCTAGGTCAAAGGAGACTGTTAATGTGGTCCATTAGCCATCAGAGCAGAGGTCGGGTGGAGAGTATATCGGGCGGCTCAAACAGAGGATCTCTTTCATAAGATGAGACTTAAACTTGAATTGAAAGATGAGTAACAAGGAGATCTGTTGAGAGCTGGATGGTATATTAACTGTGGAAGACAAAAATAAGGAAATGTACATGGGATTTAAAAAAATGACTAGAAGACTATGAAAACAGAATGTATGTGCTGTGGAGAGGCTGAAGTAGGCTGGACATGACAATGGATGGAACCATGTTATTGAGTCTTGAGAGAGGCAGGGTTTTAGAGTTCCTATAAGAGGTAGCACTTTATAGTTCTTAAAAAGAAATACTCCAAGACAATAGGAATGGGAGGGAGTTCCCACTGTGGCACAGTGGAAATGAATCTGAATAGTATCCATGAGGATGTGGCTTCAATCCCTGGCCTCGCTCAGTGGATCAGGGATCCGGCGTTGCTATGAGCTGTGGTATAGGTCTCAGATGCAACTCAAATCCCTCATTGCTGTGGCTGTGGTGTAGGCTGGCAGCTGTAGCTTCCATTCGACCCTTAGTCTGGGAACTTGCATATGACACAGGTGCAGCTCTAAAAAGGAAAAAAAATAGGAATGGGAGAGGAAGGGAAAATCAAAGAGACATGTCTGTTTAGATATTGGGAATCGATTAAATAATGTCAATAAAAATTTAGTTTTGAACAACCTTTTAGGTAAGATAAATACTACATACTAATGGTCAAATGATAAAAATGTGAATTTGTTGAAATGTGGTATCTGTGCTTACAGACACATGCTTTCTAGAATTTTCCAGAACTTCAAACAAGCAAGCCTATAATCATAAACATTTAAATTCTGGAACAATTATATTATATTGAAGTATGGGCTAGGAATGAAAATAATGTTATTACAGAAATAGTCATGACAAAATAGTAATCAACCTTTTTCTGGAGACTTGCTCTTTGAATGATATAGGCATGGGCTAAGAGTTTGGTTTGGGTATACTATTTTTTCACACATCCATCTGTGGCTTGGATAGTTAGTAGGAAAGTCCTGTGAGATTCATGTAGTCCTTCATCTTATTGATTTGAAACACACATTAATTGTAATATTTCATATCTACATGAGATACTTCAATGAAAATAAGTGTATGTAATAATCAACATTGGTATTTATGCTATAGTTTAGGAAATAAATAAAGAAGAGTATGATTGAGCTTAAGACGAGTCCTGCTTGAATTACACCCATTCGTTTAGCACATCTGACCTGATATCAATACAATAATTCAGAGGGAAAAAGTAGCAATAAATGCTTAGTGATTATTAATGCAGAGTGGGACGTGTGAGAGATATATGACTGATTATGCTCAGTGACTTTAATATTACATTTTCTTGTAAAGCCTGGTGAGATGTTAACTGTGAATTTCCTAGCTGCACTTCCACATATTTAGAATGTAGAGATAACTGATGTTAACAGAGATGACCCTGGAGTGCCCTGAGTTAAAAAAAAAAAAAAAGGTTATTACATTCTAAATGGGTATTCTTTGTGTTATAGGTTCTTTCCTGATACTTTGAAAATTATCGATGCAGTTAAGAGTTCTGAAACAATTAGAATAAGGAGTAAAGCACGATTCTTGTCCAACTCTTACCTAGTATTATTTCCAGGGCTTAACACTCATATAAGACCTTGCAGAAACTAAATGCCTTAGAGGCATGAATACTTAAAAACTCTGAAAAACATTATTCAATATAATGCTAATTACATTCATTCACTTAAATTTTTGAGTATCCAGAAACTGCAAGTCATAATTGTGTGCTGAAAGATACAAATATATTGGAATTCCCTTCGTGGCTCAGTGGTTAACGAACCCAACTAGCATCCATGAGGATGCAGGTTTGATCCCTGGCCTTGCTCTGTGGGTTAAGGACCCGGCGTTGCCCTAAGCTGTGGTGTAGTTTGCAGACGTGGCTTGGATCTGGTGTTGCTGTGGCTGTGGCATAGGCCAGGGGCTACAGCTCTGATTTGACCCCTAGCCTAGGAACCTCCATATGCCGTGGTTGCGGCCCTAAAACGACAAAAAAGAAAAAAAAAAAGATAGCCCTGATGGAGATTGCAAGTTATCCCTGATGGAGATCACTTTTAATACATAAACTCAAATGTGTAATTTACCACTGTAATAAGAGCTACAATGGGAGTTCCCGTTGTGGCGCAGCAGTTAACTAATCCCACTAGGAACCATGAGTTTGCGGGTTCGATCCCTGGCCTCGCTCAGTGGGTTAACGATCCGGCGTTGCTGTGAGCTGTGGTGTAGGTCGCAGACGTGACTTGGAACTGGTATTGCTGTGGCTGTGGTGTAGGCTGACAACTACAGCTCGGATTAGACCCCTAGCCTGGGAACCTCCACATGCCGCGGGTGCGGCCCTAAAACGACAAAAAGGAAAAAAAAAAGAGCTACAATGATCTATGCGGGTGCTAAGAATAAAACAGCAATGGTCTAATCTGGTGGGTTAGAGGACGTTAAGCTCTGTTAGCATCAGTGTCACAACTAACCTCTCCCTCTTTAATAGAAAATTAGCCTTTGAAACAAGGAATGTAGCACCAGCTATGGGCCAAATAAAGAACAACCAAGATCTCTTTCCCAAATAAACTTTTTGATTTTTCTTTTCCAGTAAAATTATTAAAGTTCACCTTGTAGACTTTCATGTAGGCATGGGAACCAATGAAAGAATCAGGGAGATTTTTGGTGTGAGGGGACACTTACCTCAGTATTTTCACAATGACCTCTAAGAAATAGTGACCTCCCCCAATATGATCTCTTTATCAAAAGTCAGAAGTGGAAAATAAAATGTATTTGAAGTAGTCCCATTCTTTGGTTATTAAAGCCAAACTGAATCTAATAGAATCTATATATTTATCTTAATAATTGACTCTAATTCTGTCCTGTGCTGCTATTTGTCATTGAAAAAGGAAGGAAAATGCACAGATCGTGGACTGGATGTGTGGCAAGAGCCCCATACCCAAGTTGTCTGGGTCAAGCCCAAGAAGGGATATGTAAGAAACTCTGGGGGCTTAGAAAGATGCAAAGTGGCACTGCCAAATGTAAAAGAGGCTGAAATGAAAGGCTTGGGACTCATAACAGAGTACTAGAACATCATCTTTCTTGCAGCACTCAATTATCAAAGTTGTGTTTGGATTACTTGAAAGTTTGGGAAATCAGTAATGCTATGTTGTATACATGTATGTATGTATGTATGTGTGTGTAATGCACACACACACATTTATGATTTGAAATAATCTATTTAAAAATGGAAATTATAGAAGTCAAACGGAAAAAAACAAATCAAAGAGGAAACATCCAAATAGCTGAAGAGAAGGGAAATGCTATTGTGTAAGCAACCACACTCCACCAGCAGCTGGGTAATAAACGGCGCAGGTCAGAAAGAGGTCACTCAAGACGTTGCCTGACCAGTGGAGCCTGAATCCTCCCACAAGCCTCATCTCATTCTGGGCTTAGATTTTCCTGCAAATCATGGTAATTGGGAATCAGCTCTCACACAGCTGTGAACCACAGCTCACAGATACAAGAGAACAAATTTAAAGCTGAACATCTCTGCTGGAGAGAGAAGGGAAGTGACTTATTTATGTACCATTTCATCACTCTCCCCAAGAGGCACTAGCCTTGGGTTTATGTTCCATTAAAGGTATAGTGACATGGTTTTAAAACAAGTGGAAGATTGGCCTGTTATTAGAATTAGGGAATTTGGATTCAATTCTAAGTTAAAATCATGAAATGTTAGTGCTACAAGGAAGCTAGCTGCAATATAATGCAATTTTCTCCTTGCATTGCTGAGAGTTTTTGACCTAGAGTTTTTTGACCCTAGTAAAGATTTGCTAAGTTAGATAATGATAGTGTCTGGACTAGAATCCCCACTAGTCTGTATTACTACTCCTATAATATTATTCCTTCACTCTTGGGAAAAATATCCCTAGGACCCTGAGCCTCAATGCCAATCAACTGTAGCAGTCTTTCTTTCATGTCCCCATTATTTATGATATGCAAGAATTTTCCTGTTGGGGACTCTGTCATCTGGTTTATCCTTTTTGTCTTGCCATCCTCATTTCTGTTCTCATCCAGGTGATTTCATAACCATATCGATTGTTAACCTATTTACTAAATTCAGTTTTTCTTTCCATGTTTTACTCTATTTATCTTCACTTGCTTTAGCAATCAGTTCCAGTGATCCCATCCTTTACCATTTGTTCCCCAGAACAATATCAATTACATCGTGTCTGAAGTCACAAAATCTAATATCCTTATATCTGATTATAATTCTGTTCTTTTAGATTGCACATCATTATTTATTCTTCTACCTATAGTAGTTTCAGGATAAGGTGTGAAACAGACCCCAAATCCAAGGGTTCTTCCTCGTATAATTGTTTACAAGTGGGTTGTTAAGGGTGACAGAGGACTCTTCTGCAAGGTCATCAAGGAACTCAAATTCCTATCTTTTGGTTTTGCTGCTCTCGAGGGACCTTTCTTTGTTCACATATTTGAGGTTGGTTCACTACTCTAAGCTGGAATGATATATATATGTATTTCCAAACTCAGAAAAAAAAGAGAGAATGAAGAACTAGGAACTTTCTTATTAAAAGATGTGGGAGTTCTCTTGTGGCACGGTGGGTTGAGGATCCTGTGTTGTCACTGAAGTAGCTTGGGTCACTGCTGTGGAACTGGTTTCATCTCTGGCCCAGGAACTTCCACGTGCCATGCGTAAGGCCAAAAAAAGGGGACTCAAAACTATGCCCATATCCTCTTGACTAAAGTTTGGTTACATGTTCATACCTAGTGTCTTAGTTCATACAGGCTTCTATAACAAAATATCATAGTTTGGGTGGCTTCTACAACAGAAACATATTTCTCTGAACTCTGGAGGTTGGGAAATACAAGATCAAGGGCTGGTAGATTTGGTGTGTGGTGAGAACACATGTCCTAGTTCCCAGATGGCTGTTTCCTTGCTGTGTTTTCACATAGTGGAAGCCAGAGAGCTCTCTGTGGTCTCTTTTCTAACCGTATTTTCTCAATTTGTGAAGGATCTACTCTCATGACCTAAGAACCTCAAAGAGCTTTACCTCCAAATACCATCACATTGGAGATTAGGTTTCAACTTAAAAATTTTGAGAAGACATAAACAGTCTATAGCACTTGGCTAAAAGGAACCTGGGGAAATGTAGACCCTAGCTAAACAGCTCGTGCTGTCAAAAGCTGGGTTGTTCTATTTCTGAAAGAAAGAAAGAAAGAAAGGTATAGTGATTTGGGATATACCATTAGCTGTTTCTGTTCCAACTCTCACTGCATTTCTATTCATTGACTTCACTGGAACCTCCAGTTCCTTGATCATCCAGTATTTACAGGCAATTTATCCAGTCCCTTTCCAGACTTACTCTTTTCTCCCAAATAAGGATCCCATGTTCTACAACCTTAAACTGTAATCTTACCAATCCTTTCAAAAACTTGTTTCAGTTACCTTCCGCATCATCAACCCTAATTTAAAATTGTGAAGTTCCCATTGTGGCACAGCAGAAACAAACCTGACTAGTATCTGTGGGGACGCGAGTTCGATATCTGGCTTCACTCAGTGGGTTAAGGATCCCTTATTGCTGTGTATGTGGTATAGACTGGCAGCTGCAGTTATGATTGGACCTCTAGCCTGGGAACTTCCATATGCTGCAGGTGCGGCCCTAAAATCAAAGCAAATAAATAAATAAATAAATAAATAAATAAATAAATAAAGTAGGGTGCTCCTACTTTAGAGTGGATTAGTAATTCTGGAGAAAAACCACACACTTCTTCTCATAAGGGTTGATATATTTTGGTAGTTTCTAATATAATAAGAGCCATCAAATTTAAATTCTAACTAAGTCTACTAAACTGTAAGCCCCTCCAGAGAAAGAGTTTTTCTTCTTTGTTTGTGCCTATTGCCTACCTGTCTGGCTCTGAATGAAATTAAATAATTGTTGGTTAAATGAAAATGTGAATACTTACCTCTTTCCAACTTTGAAAATGTATTAATGTTATTTCCACTCTTTCCTTTTTTCAAATCAAAGTATAGTTGATTTACAATGTTACGTCAGTTTCTGCTGTATAGCAGTGATCCAGTCATAATATACATACATTCATTTTCTCATATTATCTCACATCTTGTTATATCCCAAGAGACTGGATATGGTTCCATGTGCTATACAGCAGGAGCTCATTGCTTATCTATTCTAAATGTAATAGTTTGCATACACTAACCCCCAAGTCCTGGTTTATCCCACTTCCTCTCACCTCCCCCTTAGCAACCACATGTTCGTTCTCTATGTCTGTGAGTCTGTTTCTGTTTTGTAGATAGGTTCATTTGTGCTTTTAGATTTCACATATAAATTATATCACATGGTATTTGTCTTTCTTTCTGACTCACTTATGTTAGTATGAGATTCTCTAGTTGCATCCATGTTGCATTATTTTGTTTTTTTTTATGGCTGAGTGGTATTCTATTGTATATATGTACCACATCTTCTTAATCCATTCATCTGTCGATGGACATTTAGGTTGTTTCTGTGTCTTGGCTATTGTGAGTAATGCTACAATGAACATACAGGTGCATGTATCTTTGAAGTGTAGTTTTGTCCAGTTATATACCCAGGAGTGGGATTGCTTGATCATATGATAGTTTTATATTTAGTTTTCTGAGGAAGCTTCATACTGTTTCCCACAGTTATTGTACCATTTACATTCCCACCAGCAGTGTAAGAGGGTCCCCTTTTGTCCACACTCTCTCCAGCATTTGTTATTTGTAGACTTATTAATGATGGCCATTCTGACTGGTGTGAGGTAGTACCTCATTGTAGTTTTGATTTTTGTTTCTCTAATGATTAGTGATGCTGAGCACTTTTTCATGTGCCTGTTGGCCATCCATTTGTCTTCTTTGGAGAAATATTTATTTTGGTCTTCTGCCCATTTTTCAATTGGGTTGTTTTATTTTTTGTTGTTTGGTTGTATGAGTTGTTAGTATATTTTGGAGATTAAACCCTTATTGGTTGCATCATTTGCAAAGATTTTCTCCCATTTTGTGGACTGTCTTTTCATTTTTTTGATGGTATCCTTTGCTGTGCAAAAGCTTTTGAGTTTAATTAGGTCTCATTGGTTTATTTCTGTTTTTATTGTCATTATTATAGTAGGTGGATCAAACAAGTTATTGCTGCGATTTATGTCAAAGAGTGTTCTGCCTATATTTTCCTTTAGGGGTTTTATAGTATCTGGTCTTAGTTTAGGTCTTTAATCTATTTCAAATTTATTTTTGTGTATGGTATTAGAGAATGTTCTAATTTCATTCTTTCATATGTAGCTGTCCAGTTTTCCTAGCATGACTTATTGAAGACTATCCTTCCTCCACTGTAAATTCTTGCCTCTCTTGCCACAGACTGGTCAATGATAGATGCATGGGTTTATTTCTGGGCTTTCTGTCCTGTTCCATTGATCTATGTTTTCGTGTTAGTAACTTTAGCTTTGTAGTATAGTCTGAAATTAGTACGCCTGATTTCTCCAATTCTGTTTTTATTTTTCCAATATTGCTTTGGCTATTTAGGGTCTTTCGTGTTTCCATACAAATTTTAAAATCTTTTGTTCTAGTTTTGTGAAGAATGTCATCAGTAATTTGATAGGAATTTCAGTGAATTTGTAGATTGCCTTGGGTAGTATAATTATTTTGACAATATTGATTCTTCTGATTCAAGAGCATCTGAATATATCTTTCAGTCTGTTTGTGTCATCTTTGATTTCTTTTGTCAGCATCTTATAGTTTTCAGAGTACTGAAGGTAATTTGTCTTTTTAGGTACGTTTATTTCTAGGTACTTTTATACTTTTTGATTTGATTGTAAATGGGATTGTTTCCCTAACTTCTCTTAGTGATCTTTCATTGTCAGTATATATGGATGCAATAGATTTCTGTGTATTAATTTTATATCCTACAACTTTTCCAAATTCATTGATGAGCTCTAACAGTTTTCTGGTAGAGTGTTTAGGATTTTCTAGGTATAGTATCATGTCATCAATAGGCACTGATAGTTTTACTTCTTTTTTTCCAATTCATATTCCTTTTCTTTTTTTTTTTTGAATTTTGTGTCTAGAACTTCTGAAACTATATCGAATAATAGTGTTAAAAATGGACATCTTTGTCTTGTTCCTGATGTTGCTTTCAGTTTTTCACTATTGAGAATGATGTTAGCTGTGGGTTTGTCATAAATGGCCTTCATTATGTTGAGGTTCCCTCTATGCTCACTTGAAAACATATTAGCATTTTAAATTAGCCTTTTTTTTTTTCTGTTTTAAAGGTAACATCCTTTCTTTTTTAAGGCTAACGTCATCATTACAGTTTTAATTTTGCTTCATCTGTTACATCTAGTCAGTCACATACATCTATGGTATCCACTCCTAAATCTCTTTCAAACCAATCTCCATTCACAATTACACATTTTAGGAATATATCATATTTCCAAATTCTACCTTCAGGTAAGTTCTCTAAGTTAATTTGTTTACCTTCTACTAGTATAATTACTTACAGTTACATCCTTCATGTTACTTTAAAGGAATGACTCACATGCTTATTTTCTCTCTTTAACAAGACTCCCCTTAGTAGTAATGAGGCACCAATTGATACAATATTTTGACAAAATATTAGAAGGTGAAAAAGATGGATTATTGGGAGTTCCTACTGTGGTGCAGTGGGTTAAGGATCTGGCATTGTGTCCACAGTGGCTTGGGTCACTGTTGAGGTATGGGTTCAGTTCCTAGCCTGGGAACTTCTATATGCCATGGGTGCAACCAAAAAAACAGAAAGAAGGTCGATTATTGTTAACATGGTACAGCGGCCCACAATTTAAGGTGTGTACAGCAGAGGAGTTTAATGGTAGGATATTTGTTCACTCTTCAAAAACACATGTTTGAAAGCATGAATGGTGAGAAAGAGGAGTGAGGTAAAAAAATCAGGGATGAATCTTGAAATTCAATGTAGGAAGTTTGCAAAATACTGACATTTTGATACTTTTTTCTATCTTGAGAAGTTAGTGGGAGTGGTCTAGGACTCAGGATCATAGGAGAGTTAATTTAGAGTCTGTAACCAAAGTAACTGGATAATAACCAGCTCCATCTTAGCTTGGACTGCTACAACAAAATACCATAGACTGTGTGGTTTAAACACACACATTTATTTCTTACTATTCTTGGGCTGTGAAGTTCAAGAGCAAGGTGCCGGGAAGTTTGGTTTCCTGGTAAGAGCCCTTCTCTGGAGGTTCAAATGTTGCATTTTCTGTGTCCTTAAAGAGCAGACTGAGAAAGGGAGAGAACTCTACTTTCTCTTCTTCTCATAAGGACAATAATCCCATGATGCCACTCCCCATGACTTCATCTAAACTTAACTCCCAAAGATCTACCTTCTGAATTTTATCACATTAGGGGTTAGGGTTTCAAAATCTGATTTTTTTTGGAGGGGGGTAAGGAGAAATACAAACTTTATTGTTTTTCCACTGAAGGAGAATTTATTTGTTTTTCAAACTTTTTATTATAGTTGATATACAATGTTCTGTCAATTTCTGCTGCATAGCAGAGAAGCACAAACTTTAGTTCATAATAAACTCCTTCTCGGAGATTGGATTAAGATGGCGGAATAGAAGGACTGGAGCTCAACTTCTCTGCCGAAAAACAGCAAAACTACAACTAAATGCCGAGCAGCCTTCGACCAACTGGACTGTAAACTTCCAAAAAAGATATTCTACTCCAGAAGACAAAGAGGAGACCACATCAAGAGGTAGGAGGGGCAATTACGCGATAGAAGCAACCCATACCTCCTGGGTGGGAAACCCCACAGACTGGAAACTAACTGCAGCACAGAGACTTAGCTACAGGACTGAGAGTTCTGAGCCCCACGTCAATACCCCACACCTGGGGATCGGGCACAGGGAGAAAGAGCCCCTGGAGCATCTGGCATTGAAGGCCAGCGGGGCTAGTGTGCAGGAGCTCCACAGGATGGGGGGAAACAGAGACCCCATCCTTGAAAGACACACACAGACTTTCACGTGCGCTGGGTCTCAGGGCAAACCAGTCTCCATAGGAATCTGGGTGGAGCCTGACTGCAATTCTTGGAGGACCTCCTGGGAAAACAGGTGACTGTGGCTTGTTGTGGGGGAAGGACATTGGAGGTGAAACTCTCGGGAACATTCCTCAGCCTACATTTCTCTGGAGGTGGCCATTTCTGGGAAAATCTGGTCCCTCACATCAGCGCTGAGAAGCCCCAGGCCAACA
>PVHT021183695.1:1276202-1289482 GCA_004024745.2 Catagonus wagneri | reverse complement strand
GGGATCGAACCTGCAACGTCATGGTTCCTAGTTGGATTCGTTAACCACTGAGCCGCAATGGGAACTCCTAAACTTTTAAATGTTGAGCATCATTCCTTACCAATGCAAGGAGATCTACTCTACTGCTTATTTTCTTCCAGTTTTACTGAGATATAATTAACATAGTTTAACATATGGGACATCCAAAGTAAGGCAACAAAGAAAAAAATAGGTAAATTTGACTTTATAAGAATCAGAAACTTTTTGCATCAAAGAATACAGTCAAAATAGTGAAAAGGCAACACATGGAGGAGGAGAAAATATTTGCAAATTATATGTCTGATAAAAATTGATATCCAGAATGCATAAAGAATTCCTACAGCACAGTAATTACAACAAAAACAATCAACTTTATTAAAGAACGAGCAAAGGATATCAACAGACATTTAATCAAAGGAAATGCATAAATGGCTTATAATAAGCATAAGAAAACATGTTCAATATCACTAATAATTAGGGAAATGCAAATCAAAACCACAGTGAGATATAATTTCATATCCATTAAGATGGTTATTACAAAAAAAAGAAAATGACAAATGTAGGCAAGGATGTGGAGAAATTGGAACACTATGTATTGCTGTTGGGAATATGAAAATTGTGTAGTCTTTGGAAAATGGTATCATAATTCCTCAAAAAATTGGGTTGAAATTAATAGAATTTAATTTCAAATAATTAATATGAAATTAATAGAATTAGCATATGATCTAGCAATTTCATTTCTGGGTATATACCTCAAAGAATTGAAAGCACAGCTCAAACAGATATTTGTGCACTGATGTTCACAGCAGGATTACTCACAATAACCAAAAGGTGGGAGCAACCCAGGTGTCCATCCATATAGGGATGGATGAAAAAAATGTGGTATGTACATACGATAGAATATTATTCAACCTTAAAATGAAAGGAAATTCTGACAAATGCTACAACATGGATAAACTTGAACATATTATACTGAGTGAAATAAACCAGTAGCAAAAAGACAAATGTTATATAATTCTGGGGCAACGAGAGACCTAGAGTAATCAAATTAGTAAAGAAAGAAAGTAGAATGGTAGTTGCTGGGGGGTTGGTGGATGTGAGGAATGGAGATTTAGTGTTAAATGGGTTTTAGTTTAAGAAACTAAAAACTTTGAACTCCCTGTGGCTCAGTGAGTTAAGGATCCAACACTGTCATTGCTGTGGATTTGGTCGCTGTTGTGGCATGGGTTCTATTCCTGGTCTGGGAATTCTGCATGCCATGGGCATGGCCAAATAAATGAATAAATAAAGTTCTGGAGATGGATGATGCCGATGGTTTCATGGCAATATAAATGGAGCTAATGCCATTGAACTATACACATAAAAATGGTCAGATTGGTGAAATTTATATTTTAAATATTTGTCCAAAATAAAAACTTTTCATAGAAAGATAAAGAAGTGTAGACCCATTTGTAGTTTTTATTAGAACTGGTGACATTTATAACTTTAATAATATGCCTTACTAAGAATAAGATATACTTCGATTAATCATTTTTTATGCTTCTTAGTAGAATGTTAACTTTTTCTTCACATAGGTTCTGAACGTTTCTTGTCTCTCTTTTTTGGTTTGATTTTCCTGCTATAATTTTGAATAAACTTTTTTCTTCCATTTATTAACTGGTTTTTGTTTGAATGTAGTGTTCAATTCCTTTATGCTATTTTTTAACTATCTTTTTTTTTCCTGTATTTTTCTCTAATACTCCGTTCATTCCTTCAAACAAGCATTTGTTGAGCATAATTTAAGTGTAGAGAAACATTAGCATATTCTTGTCCTCAGGAAACTTAACAGTCTATCTGGGAAATGAAGAAAAACAGGACTTTAGAGGAAAAAACAGAAGTTAGCCCATATTCCAGACTTAGATTTTCTAAAGAAAATAAATCTTATGGAATTAAGTTGTGAACTCATCTCACTAAATGAATACCACCTCTAAAATGGCATGCTAACCTTCATAAGATACTTTCTATTTCAGCTTGCATTTTACTGTAATTGTAGCAGAAAAAATAAATGCGGGAAATCAGTTTTTGAAGAGATGGTCTCACCAGGCTCCTGGGAGGACTTTGATGGTCAGGGATTTGTGTAGCGCCCCACAGGCAGAGGCTGCAGATCCCCTTCCGGCTCTGTCCTTGAATAACTCCTGTCTGTTTGGGACCACTGACCCCGCTGTGGTCTCTTTCATCTCAGGTGTTGTACACTCATGGAAATCCTATTAACCTTAGGAGTCCTGTCACTTAGCTCTCCACATACTACCACATTCAATTGCTCTTCACTTCAAATCTGTATATTCTACATCCCAAGGAACCTACTGGGACAATACTCTTCCCCAGCCATAGCTAGGTTAATTTTTACGAGTGCATCACAGTGCATTTTGAATCCTGTCACTTATTTCTGCAGATGCCACCATATCAAATTATTCTTCACTCTTAAATCTATATAATCTACATTTCAAAGTACCCACTTAAATCTTTTCACAGTTCAAACTATGTTAGTTTTTATAAACACATTGATTAAATTAAAAAATTCCATATATATATATATATACTTTTTATTCTGGTGGTCTTGGCTATTGATAAAATTGAGACATAACATGGTAATTTTGGTTGCATAGTATATTTATAAAAATGGTGTGTCATCTGTATATCCACTTTATAACCATATTTTCAATGCTTAGTTTCTTAACTCAATGTAATGAAAAATTTACATAGAACTGCCCAGTCCTATTGACCTAAAAAATATGCACAACCTAAAGACTGAGAGTTAAGTTTTATTGGGGGCAAAATGAGGACCACAGCGTGGGAGGCAGCATTTTAGATTGTTCTGAAACACTGCTCCAGAGTGGTAGAGGGGAATGTCAGTGTATGTGCGATTTTGATGAAGGGGGAAGTACATGTGACTGCACACACATTTTACAGAAGGTTTCTGTTGGTCAAATGAAGGCTACTGTTAGTCACGAGGATCAGAGGCCACTATGAAGGATTTCAGTGCTTTTCTCGATACGAGAAGATGCAAGAATTGGGCTCATAAAATCATCTCCTGAAAAAATCTAACTATCTGAAGAGCTGTTCTGTTAGTTTTCCCAGAGAGCAGAGTGCCTCACTCCTGATCTCCACCTGAGCTCCTTTCAGGGTGTGTTGAGGGTCAGCAGCTACAGTGGCTCATGAGTCAATCTGCGTAGAGGCACATGGCCAGTGCCAATCTCCAGTTTACACTATCTAACATTACATGTGGCCACCAATCATATTCATGGTGAAATATGGATAAGCCATTCTTCCACATATATACTCTGTTCCCTTTGGCTTTGAATAAGCGGTTCTAAATCTGTGCCAGCCTGGAGCTTTCTCTGACCACTTTCCTCTTTCCACGTCTTCCATGTTCCCTCAGCCCATCTCCAGTTCCCACTTTATCCTTTCAAAGAGTATCTGAATTCCTAAAACAGTCTTAATGTTGGGGCTGGGAGGTTTGAAAATGGTCTGCCTCGGTGTGTTGAATAACAAAGAAATTTGGGCAGGAAGCAGTCCATTATCATCATGTATTATCTTGCTATTAATCTTTGAACAAGGAGGTTAAGCTGATTGTCCACTGTCATACAGCTTCAACTTGTGAGGACTGCCTGCCACTTTTAATGATTGTTTTGTCACTCACTTGAAAATTGTGATTTTTTTCTAGAGGAGTCCTAGAATATCTCAGCCTCTTCACGGATTTATTGCAACCCAACATGTACCCATTGAGTGGTACACTGACTAGTTATAACTAGATAATGGCCCAGTAATATTCAAATTTCCTTGTGACTGTGGCCATGGCCACTGAACTTTCTAGTCATTTGCCTAGATGCCTCCGTCTTCTCAGGAGAGTTGGCCACCAGTACAGTTTCCCTCTTCTTCACTTCTATTTGCAAATAAGCATGAAATTCACCCCAGGTGAAAAATGATCTAAGACTTGTCACATTCTTTTTCAATCTTTTTCAAAGTTTTCTGATCTATGTTGTGAATAATATCAAAGAAAATAGAAAAAAAGCACAAATTCTTAACCTAGATCAGGGTATTGACATTGGGGCCAGGTAATTCTTTGTTGTTGGGGACTGTCCTGTGTGTTACAGGTTGTATAGCAGCAACCCTGGTCTCTACCCGCTAGCTGCCAGTAGCACCCCCCAAACACACCTTGCAAACACTGAAACAACCAAAAATGTCACCGGACAATCCCAGATATCCCCTGAGGCATAAATTTGCCCCTGGTTGAGACCACTGCTTTAGACAAAGTACAGTTTAAACAATGAGATTTCCATATTATTTCGTTTAAAAAAGATGTATATATTTTATTCTTTGATTTGTTTTTAAGATAATTTACATGACTTTAGAGAACTAGCAAGTGTTCACTCTTGGTCTAAAAGTTGACATAACACAGAAGTTATGAATCGTCTCAAAAGAATAGAAATGCTGAAATAAAATAAGGTGTTCCATTCAAATGAGCAGCCATCTGAGTTTATTACAGCTAAGATCCCGGCCTAGGCTACAGGCATTTAATGTTAAGTGCCCATTCAATAACATATTAAAACAAGTTGTTTGTACTATGAATTAACCCAAGGGGAAAGACAACATAAAGCATTTCTCTAAGCCAAAGCTATTGTCTTTTCAGATATCTGGTTTTTAAAGCTAACATTTATTGCTCATCTGATAACATGCCTCACACAATATCTGTGTGTTCAGTAAATATCTGAGGAAAGAATACTAGTTTAGAGAAAAAATGGGTATACACAAGTGGGTTGGTGTGGGGCATGTTTCAGGCTTTTGCCTAGTTCTTAAATATGTTCCCTCTCATATTAGGATCTGAAGTGTGATCAGCATATCTGCATCCCCAAACAGATTGTTAGAAACCCAGAATCTGAGAGTTCCCATCGTGACGCAGCGGAAACAAATCCGACTAGGAACCATGAGGTTGCGGGTTCGATTCCTGGCCCTGCCCAGTGGGTTAAGGATCTGGCATTGCCGTGAGCTGTGGTGTAGATTTCAGAGGTGGCTTGGATCTAGCGTTGCTGTGGCTGTGGCGTAGGCTGGCGGCTACAGCTCCAAATAGACCCCTAGCCTGAGAAAACCTCCATATGCCGTGAGTGCGGCCCTAGAAAAGGCAAAAAGACAAAAAGACAAAAAAAAAAGAAAGAAAGAAATGCAGAATCTCAGGCTTCACCCTTAACCTGCTAGATCCAGTTAAAAATTTCAGTATTACCCCCAGGTCATTCTTTTGCAAATTAAAGCTTGCTGAGGACTTCCCCTAAATATTAGTTTCTCAGATTATTAAAATATATATTCTGGGAAAGGATTCTATTAAAAAAACATTTGAGAAAGAATGGGTTAAGTACAGTCATACAGGTTCTTCTACAACAGTATTTCACAAGAAATATTCATATTTAAATTCTGACTTTTTCTAAGTTGGAAAGTGGTAGAAGATGTTATGCAATATTTTCCAAACGTATTTGATGATGGGAAAAATTTCTCATTGACATCCCTTTGGAAGATGTTGTTGTAAGTTATATGTTACAAGTATTCATTTCATAATTAGGTAGCAACTGGATCTTAAGTATACACATTAATCAGATAACTAATTGTGGTTAATAATTACTGATTATATATGTAGTGGAAGGACAAAATAGACTTTCTAGAAAAGAAAAAAAACTAATAAATATAATAAAACAAAAATAACAGTAAAACATAACTCTAGAATTCTAACTTAAATTTTAAAACTATTAAAATAAAGCAGCAATTATAAGAAATGAGTCAAATCACAGCAAATAAAATTTTGGGGGGAATGAAATTTTCTGAAGTTAGTTTCAAGATAATTTTTCATAAATATAGTTCTTACCGTTTGTGAAATTTTAAGTATTAGAAAGATTTAGACAAAATTAGGAATTAAAAATATCTTTTTAGGAGTTCCCATTGTGGTCAATGTGTTAAGAACCTGACCAGTATCCATGAGGATGTGGGTTCGATTCGTGGCCTTACTCAGTGGGTTAAGGATCTGGCATTGCCATGAGCAATGGTGTTGGTTACAAACTCAGCTTGTATCTGGCATTGCTGTGGCTGTGGTATAGGCCGGCAGCTGCAGCTCCAATTCAACCCCTAGACTGGGAACTTCCATATGCCGCACCTGTGACCGTAAAAAGAAAAAAAAAAAAACTTTTAAAAAACACTTAATTGAGGTATGATTGACAGAAAAAAGCTGTACATATTTGATGTATACAATTTGATGAGTTTGGATATAACACCTGTGAAGCCATCATCACAACTTGTGCCGTAAACATATCCATTACCTCCAAAAGTTTCCTCCTTCCTGCCCTCAAAAATAAACAACTTTATGTTGAATGAATGTATTACAAGCTTATCGTAGGACTTATGTATAGTACATAATTGTATAAAAAGGAAATTATATAATCTTACTATTCATGGAGTAGAACAGATGCCATTTTAATTTATTCCCCTGAAGCCCTCTTTTCTTCTGTTTATGCGTACAAAATGTTAAATAAGGTATGTACTTCCTTTTATTTTACCTTTTTTTTCATTTAACATTATACTGTGAACATTTTCTCAAGGTATTAAAAGTTAATTAAAAACATGTTATTTAAAAAAAGTATTAACCCCTCTAGATGAAATTTACCATAATTTACAAACTCATATTTAGTGAGAGATATTTAGGCTGTTTATGCAATTTTATTCTTATAAATAATATTCAGAAAAAGTCGTTATTTGAGTAAAATTTCTTAAATTCCTAGGATGGAATCATTACTTTAAAGGGAATGAAAAATGAGAGGTTTTAAGGATATACCATATTCTTCATTTTTATTTATACTTTCTTAGAACTATATCTTTAATTTTATTATTTAAAGCAAAAGAAATATTTGACTTATTAGAATTCACTTTATGTGCATATAGGAAGTGCACTTTCTTAATGAGATTTTTTGTGTGTTGAATTCATATTCTTCACTGTTCTCAAAAAACCCTGCTTTAGTAGTTTTATGGCAGGAGAATCTGACCTCATGGTTGACTCTATCACAATGACTGACGGTGATCAAATGACATTCTGTAATTCACTGTCAGTTGATAGATACGTGATTATTCAAATAAAAGAGAAAATTAATGGTTCAGAATTCACCAAAAGCTGTTTTTCTTCAGTGAAATCTTGGAAAGTTCCCCAGAAGTCTCCTAATTTCATATTATGTGGATCATCTCAGAGTGTGACTGACATGGGTTTTCTTGCCATTGTTCAATCACATCAGTCTTTTTTGTTTAACAAGAGGGTTTTTTTATTTTTTATTTTTAGGGCTGCACCCATGGCATTTGGAAATTCCCAGGCTGGGAGTCGAATCAGAGCTGCAGCTACCAGCCTATGCCACAGCCACAGCCACAGCAACGTGGGATTCCAGCCGCATCTGTGACCTAACACTGCAGTTTGCCATAACGCCAGATCTTTAACCTACTGAGTGAGGCCAGGGATCAAACTCGCATCTTCATGGATACTAATTGGGTTCTTAAACTGCTGAGTCACAATGGGCACTCAAACAAGAGGTTTTAGATGGAGAAAAAAATTCTGTGATTAAATATTCTGAATGAATGAAGTTAATGATATGATCATACATGTATACGTGAGAGTAGGTTATATGCATTTATACCCAGGGATATTGGATCTAGTGAGATCTTTCATAGCGGTTCATACTTTGTGAAGTTGATTCTCCGTAAAAATGTGACTGTGGAAGTTACAGGCTTGGCTATAGGGCTTTTGGCAGCAAAGAAGAAATTGAATTTGCCCCTAATAGGCTATTTACTCTCACTTGCAGGGTGTGATGGTAGATGATTAGGGTCATGGTGTTTCAGGTTTACTCTCTTTCATTGGATATTATTTCTGAGAGCAGCTTGAGTTAGAACAACAGGTGAAGACGAGTTTGTCAAAAAATCATTTTTTGAGGCCATTTTGTTATAAGCCTTTAAGGTGTGAAAAGCCCCTGGGGTATCTCACACAGGATTTGGCACATAGTAGGTGTTTAATATTTGGTTTTGATCAGTCCTGACATGGCTTAAGTATATAAACAAAGGCCTAGGGAGTGGGTGAATTTATTATGCGTTGGGACAGTAAACCGGTATTAATTTAAAAGGATAACTTGGTGTAAATCTCTGAAGTTTTGAAAGCATGGATGTGCAATTCTTGCCCTTGGCCTTGTTGTAGTTTAATTAAATTCTTAACCTACCTGGCTGGTTCTCTCTTTTTTTGTTTGTAGTTACAATTCTTAAGGGATTTTGACTGTTTTTAAGAAATGACTCTTTCAGAATACACTAAGTTTTAACCCCAGTTGAATTCTAATCTGACCGAAATAACAAAAAAATCTGAGGCTGTTACAACTGATCCATGGCTTAATTTTTTATTTTTAGAATTTATTTATGTATTTATTTTTTATTTTTGCTTTTTAGGGCCACACCTGCAGCATATGGAAGGTCCCAGGCTAAGGGTCAAATTCGAGCTGCAGCTGCCAGCCTACACCACAGCCACAGCAACACGAGATCTGAGCCATGTCTGAGACCTATACCACAGGTGTTACCAGATCCTTAACTCACTGAGCAGGACTAGGGATCGAACCCGTGTTCTCATTGATACTAGTTGGATTCACTATCACTGAGCTGCAATGGGAACTCCTGTGGCTTAATTTTGAAAATGAATGGAATAATTCTCATAGAAAATTTGGAATCAGTGTTTATCTACCTTTCTCATTTCTATCACCTCTGCACAAAACATTGACTAAGTAATTTGAGGTATTCTAGAAATAAAAGACATTACTAACCTCAGCAAGATCAGCTCTATTTATATGACACCTTTTGACAAGTCCAGACCTATGTTTGTACATGCCTGTGGCAGGAATATTCCCTTTGATAAGGGAATAGATTATGATAACCTTCAAAAACCTGTTTTTGTAGAAGGTGATAGATTACTTAGTTAAATCAGAAGTAGAAGAATTTCTAATGAAGTTATTTGAAACACCCAAAGTGATTTATTTCCCAAATAAAGCTGTATGATTTGGGTAGTTAATAAAAGAAAACTTGGGAATCTATTATTTTAAATGTTCACAGTTGTTTTAACAGTCCTACAAACTGCACATTGAAGACATCAGTTATTGACAGTATGTATGTATATACATACATATATAAACAGTTGGTGTGATTTTTAGTCAATGGTGACTAGTGTTTGCATGACACCATTGTATCCAAATTTGCTTCTAATTATTTGTTTCTAGTTGGAGGTAATAGTACCTCTGAACTCATCATATCCTTTCTAAATGTGTATGCTTTCTTCTTCTGTACCCATGACTCTTCCCTACTCCTCCCACTGTTGACATTCAATACTCTTGTTTCTAGTGATCATGGTGTTCCCTTAGAGCTAGCTTAATTGTGCAGATTCCAATTTCTTGTACCTCTTATAGTAATTCCACATATTAACTTTATTAGATTCCAAGACAATTTTCCCAACTACCTGGAGTTGATGGGGGTGGTAGAGCTTTATGTTGGTATCTATTTCTGTTGTAACCTTTCAGGATGATATTATACCTCTTGAGGGTTAGGACTTGATTTACTTATATTGGGTCTTTGTTTCCTAGCATATAGTCAGAGTTCAGTGAATTGTGTACTCTATAAATTTGTTATTCATGATAGTCAACATGTAAGCGCGAATCCAACTCAGGGCTTTGCTCTTGAAATTCTCTCTGCTCAAAATGTTTCTTCTGTATATATTCCCATGGTTCATTTCCTTGTTTTATTCAGATTTCTGCTGAAATCTGAGCTCATCACCTCTAGATCTCATCGCTTCTAGGGATGAGCTGTACTCAACCACCAAATCCTAAAGTCTCAAATAGCATGTGCTTATATGTAAACTCAAACATACTCTCATTACTCCTTTGTTTTTGGTTTTTCTAACAGGGTATTCCAGTACCTTAAATATCATTTACTTATTAGCACATTAGGATGAGCCATCTTGTTTTTCCCCATTTTTTAAAGTTTTATTGAAATATAGTTGATTTACAATATTGTGATAATTTCTGCTGTGCAACAGTGATTCAGTTATACGTGTACACATATTTCAGATTCTTTTCCTACACAGATTATAACAGAATGTTGGGCAGAGTTCTCTGTGCTATACAGCAGATCCCCATTGGCTGATCGTTCCATATACCTCAGTGTGCCTATGCCAGTCCCCAAAACCCAGTCCATCCCTCCAGCCCACCACCTGTCCTCTTTGGTAACCATAGTTTTTCAAAGTCTGTGAGTCTGTTGATGTTCTGCAAATAAGTTCATTTGTGTCCATTTTTTAGAGTCCACTTATAAGTGATATCATCTGATGTTTGAAAAAAAAAAGGAATCAGCTATCTCAAGGGAAAGAGATGTGTTCATTGCTAGCATGTAAAAGAGGTATAGCATATTGTATTTATTTGATAAATATTAGCTTAATGAGTGAGGAAATTGATTTATTACTACCCATCTCCTTAAACATATACATGCATATACTGACCTATACACTCATGAAACTTAAAGGCAGTTTATTTCCTGTTTATTGTTATGTTCAGGCAGTCAGTGTTCAAAAAATCTTTTGAATGACTGAATGGATATGTGTTACATGTGTGACTAGTCAGTTGCTTTGCAGGCATGTTTTGGGCACTGTATGGAATTGTAGCATACCAGGTAGTTTCTTTTTATCATTACAGGGCTAAAAGGAAATACCTTCTTTGCTTTACATCTATTCTTGTTTTTATATGTTAGCATGAAATTTTAGGAAGTGGTAACTTTACAGAACTGTCGCATTTGATTCTGGGGGAATTCAGTGATTTACCTTACATTTTCCTCCTGTCCTCTATTACCCTGAAAATTATAACGGTATTTACAGCTAGTGTAGAACCTTCAATTCCAACCCCAGAACCCACTTCACTCTTACTCCCTTTCCCAGTCCTGACTCAAACTTGCATTCTTTTTTATTTTGTTGGCTGCAGCCATGGCATGTGGAAGTTTCCAGGGCAAGGATCGAACTTAACACCACAGCAGTGACCTAAGCCACTGCAGTGACAATGCTAGGTCCTGAACCCACTGTGCTACAAGGGAACTCCTCAAATTTGGATTCTTACAAAACCTCATTTGCTAGGGGCAATCGCTGTTCCCCAGATCCCTCTCCAATGCATCTATATCCAGGGTCAGCTGATCGAGGGGGAACATTTTTCTGTATAATTCAAAGAACAGGAAGTCCTAAAACACTCCAGGTGGCTACAGAGGCACATTAAAAGGAGAGTATAGCAGAATAAAGTAGAGCAAGGTCTACGAAAGTTTTACATAGCGAGCTTTCTTTCTTATTCCAAGTTTTCATCCCACAACTGCATTTGAAATGATCTTAGGGCTTTAGGTGACTGCACACTGAAATTGGGGACTTTTCTAAACTGGTGCCATTTTTTTTTTATCGTTACCCTGTTCTTCGAATATAACAATTTTAGGTGAGTATACGTGCACATTGACCTCTTAGGTGCTTATTTTTTAATTTTTATTTTTTTCCTTTTTGCCGGGCCACACCTGTGGCATGTTGAGGTTCCCTGGCTAGGGGTCTAATCGGAGCTACAGCTGCTGGCCTACACCAAAGCCACAGAAACATGGGATCTGAGCCGCGTCTGCAACCTACACCACAGCTCACGGCAATGCTGGATCCTTAACCCACTGAGCGAGGCCAGGGATTGAACCTGCAACCTCATGGTTCCTAGTCGGATTCATTTCTGCTGAGCCACGATGGGAACTCCCAGGTGCTTATGTTTTAAAATGATGAATATACAGAAATTTGATATTGGCAGTTGGGACCAGCTAGCACAAAAGTGTGTAAGTAAATGGGATTATTTAATTATTTTTAAATGGCTAATATTCCATTATATGTACATGCATGTGTATGTTTATATACACAAACACATATATATATATACACACACACCATATCTTCTTTTCACTCATCTCTCGATGGACATTTAGGTTTCTTCCATGTCTTAGCTATTGTAAATAGTGCCTCAATGAATATTGGGTTGCATGTATCTTAAAATTACAGTTTTCTCTGGATACATGTGCAAGTGTGGGATTGCAAGATCTGTGCAGTAGTAGTGCTATTTTTAGTTTTTGAAGGAACCTCCATAGATTATCATTACTAAAAAGTAAACCAGAGAAAGACAGATATCACATGATATCACTTATATGTGGAATCTTAAAAAAAGTGATACAAATGAACTTATATACAAAACAGAAATAGACCCACAGACATAGAAAACAAATTTACAGTTACCAAAGGGGAAAGGCGGGGGTGGATAAATGAATTTGGCATTAACATATACAAACTACTATATATAAAATAGATAATCAACAAGGATCTTTCCTATAGCCCAGGGAACTCTACTCAATATTCTGTCATAACCTATATGGGAAAAGATTGAAAAAGAATCTCTATGTGAATCATTTTGCTGTACACCTGCGACTAATGCATTGTAAATGAACTACACTTCAATTTAAGAAAAGTGTATTTTTACGGTAATGTTATTTTTATTTAATAATAATTTTGTTAGAAGGCCCGTGGAGATTGGAACAGGGGATAGGAAGGGCCACCTGCCTGCAGGTCTCGGCTGTGAGGGCACAATTCCTGGACCCCAGGGCTGGGCTAAGGCGTGCGCCTGTCAATGGGTCTATGAGCAGGCTTTGGTCGCGGAAGTTTGAGCGGTCCGGAAATTGACCAAGCACCTCCCCTGCTCATAGCGCATGTGTGGGTTTGGAGGGCGCAGGCGCTGGGCTTCAGTAACTCTAGTCAGGCCTGGGATTGTTTGCAGTTGAGGCACCGCGAATTACTTGCACCTGTTAAGCAGCTTCTTTAGTTTTTTTTTTTGTGTGTGTGTCGGGACGTGTGGCCCTGCAGTTTTTCACTGCCCTGGGCTGTACTCCTAGCCTTGGGGAGCTGGGTGCTCGCGCGTCTGTGGTACACATGAGCCAGAGGTCTGTCTAGCTTCTGTCAAAACTCCAGGTAATTTATTTATTTATTAATTATTTGCTTTTTATGGCCACACCCCACGGCATACGGAAGTTCCGAGGCTAGGGGTCAAATCGGAGATGTAGCTGCCGGCCTACACCACCGGCCACAGCAACTTGGGATCCCAGCCAAGTCTGTGACCTACACCGAGGCTTATGGCAGCCCT
>PVHT021183695.1:1256944-1275202 GCA_004024745.2 Catagonus wagneri | reverse complement strand
CATCATGTTCTATCACAAGTGATCAGATAACAGTTCCCTGTGCTATATATAGCAGAATCTCCATGCCTCTCGGTTTCAAATGCAATAATTTGCATCTACCAACCCCAAACTCCCTGTCTATCCCACTCCCTCCTACTCTGTCTTGGTAACCAGAAGTCTAGTCTCCATGTCCATGAGTTTGTTTGTTTTCTCATAGGTTCATTTGTGTCATATATTAGATTCCAGATATAAGTAATATCATATGGTATTTGTCTTTTTCTGACTTACTTCACTTACTGTGAGTCTCTAGTTCCATCCATGTTGTTGCAAATGGCATTATTTTGTTCTTTTTATGGCTGAGTAGTATTCCACTGTGTATATATACCACGTTTTCTTTCCTTTTTTTACGTTTATTTTTAGTTTTTATTTTTAAAGATTTTTATTTCTTCTGTTATAGTTGATTTACAAAGTTTTATCAGTTTCTGCTGCACAGCAAAGTGACCCAGTCATTCATACACACACACACACACACACACACACACACGTACACGTATACGTATATTCATACATTCTTTGTCTCTCGTTATCTTCCATCATGTTCCATCACAAGTGGTTAGATATAGTTCCTTGTGCTATATGGTAATAACACATTGCTTGTCCATTCCAAATGCAATAGTTTCCATATACTGACCCCAGACTTCTAGTCCCTCCCACTTCTTCCCCCTCCTCTTTGGCAACCATAGGACTGTTCTCCAAGTCCATGAGTTTGTTTTTTTTTCTCCAGATAGGTTCATTTGTGCCTTATATTAGATTCCATATATAAGAGATCTATGGTATTTGTGTTTCTCTTTCTGACTTACTTCACTTAGTGTGAGTCCCTAGTTCCATCCATGTTGTTGCAGATGGCATTATTTTGTTCTTTTTTATGCTGAGTAGTATGGCACTGTGTATATGTACCACATCTTAATCCATTCATCTGTTGATGGATATTTAGGTTGTTTCCATGTCTTGGTTATTTTGAATAGTGGTGAAATGAACACAGGGGTGCATGTATCTTTTTCAATGAAAGTTTTGTCCAGATATATGCTGAAGAGTGGAATTGATGGGTCATATTTTGGTTCTATATTTAGTTTTCTGAAGTACCTCCATACTGTTTTCCATAGTGGTTGTACCAATTTACATTCTCAGCAACAGTGCAGGAGGGTCCTCTTTTCTCCACACCCTCTCCAGCATTTGTTATTTGTTATTTGTGGATTTAATAGTGACGGCCCTTCTGACAGGTGTGAGTTGCTACCTCATAGTAGTTTTGATTTGCATTTCTCTAATAATTAGTGATGTTGAGCATTTTTACATGTGTCTTTTGGCCATCTGTATGTCTTCTTTCGAGTAAGTCTCTTCAGGTCTTTTGCCCATTTTTCAGTTGGATTGTGGGTTTTTTGCTGTTGAGTTGTGTAAGTTGTTGGTATATTTTAGAGATTAAGCACTATTTTCTCCCATTCCATGGATTGTCTTCTTATTCTTCTTCCTTTTTTTTTTTTTTAATGGTTTCCTTTGCTGTGCAAAAGCTTGTCAGTGTAAGTAGGTCCCAGTGTTTTATTTTTGCTTTTATTTCTGTTGGGAGACCGACCTAAGAAAACATTTGTATGGTTGATGTCATAGACTGTATTGCTTATGTTCTCTTCTAGGAGTTTGATGGTGTCTTAACGTTTATGTCTTTAAGCTATTTTAAGTTTATTTTTGTTCATGATGTGAAGGTGTATTCTAGTTTCATTGATTTACATGCACCTTTCCACACTTACAGCATGAAATATTGTTAGACATAGACCCAGAATGTATTAATATTAATTTCTTTTCTCATGAAAGAAACTTGTCTGAGTTACCGGAGGTTACATAGAATTCCCTTGAGAATTTTGAGAGTTTTTTTTTTTTTTTCCACTAATAAATTCTTTGATTTTTCTTAGGGAAAACCATATTTTGAGTGGCTACAATGGAATGTCTTGACCTCTGACAACCAAGTGTATAAGATGGGCTCTTTGGGGCACAATTAAGGTATGCAAGGTATATTTGTGTGCATGTGTATGTGTGAACATTTTTAAGGATTTTTTGTTTTTCTTACTTTAATTCTTAATTCTATCTATAATGTTTTTAATGATTCTATATATAATTCTTATGTATTTTATATCTTGAATTGATATCTATTTGTAGCATCCCTGTCTGACAGGGTGAGAGAAATGTAATCCCAGTTAATGAGAGAAATATGTGAGGGAGATTGAGGTACACTCTTCCAGTTACAAAATAAGTAGGTCATGGAAATGAAATGTACAGTCTCAGGAATATAGTTAATAGTAATGTAATATCCTTGTATGGTGAAAGATAACTTATCATGGTGATCATTTTGTAATGTGTAGAAATATCAAATCCCTAACCTGTACAGCAGGAACTAACATAGTGTTTGTAGGTCTATTTTATCTCCCCCCCCCCAAGAAAGAGAAACTAAACAAAGAAACAAACTCATAGCCCAGAAGAAGGAAATGAGGGGAGGAGAATTGGATGAAGGTGATCAAAAGGTACAAACTTTCAGTTGTAAGATAAGTAAGTACTAGGGATGTAATGTACAACATGATTAATACAGCTAACACTGCTGAAAGAGTAAATCCTAAATATTATCATATGGACATTTTTTTTTCTTTTCCTTTTATTTTCTGTCTATTTGAGATGATGGATGTTCACCAGATATCAGTTCACAGTGTTTGTCAGTCAAATCATTATGCTGGCCACCTTAAACTTACAGAGCGCAGTATGTCTGTTATACCTTAATGAACTGGAAGGATAAAAGAAGAGTCGCCTCTACTCTCTCTTAGCGGAATGGACTCTTCATGTCAGTTGTTCTCAATGTCCATCTTCCTATCTAGTCCTTAGTCCACACAGGTCATCTCTGACACATTTCTTTCCCATTCAGTGAGCCCCTTCAGTGGTCAATGTGGTAATATGGAATCCTGTCTTGTGTTGATGCACTGAATTCGCTATCATGCTGACCCAGATCCGTCCAAATGCTCTATGCATCTTTTTCTTTCTGGGATCTTGGTGACTCTCCAGAGATTTGTCTAGATATAGGACACAGGGCCCGGGGATCCCAGCTCATGTCACCCTTCCTCCCCTCTTCAGCCTACCTTTCTGAACCTTACCCTCTAATCACATCCCCTCTGACACTTTTCTTTCTTTAATGGAGGAATCTGTTCTCTCTAGAGACCAGAGGCAGAATTATCTGTTTATTATTGTCTCTCTGTTTCTGAGATTAGGAGTAGTCTTCTTAATTCACCAGCTCCCATCAGGACCTTAGACTTTTGGAAAGCAAAGCTTGGGAGGGACATTTTTTGTTTGTTTTTTGTTTAGCACTGCTATATCCCTCATACAACATAGCAGTTCTACTTAGTTATTGTGGAGAACAAAGGGACTAGAGGTGGGGGTGGCGGTGGGCGACTGAAACAGAAGAAAAATATAACTTAATACTTCAAATATATTACTCTACTCAAAGGTTCTAATGATATGAAGGTCCTGGATTTGTGACTGACTCAGCCAGTTAGTGTCTCACGTTGTATAAAATATGTAGCAGTGCAGAAGCGAACTCAGTGCCAGTAGAGATTCTATCACAGGTGAAGATCAGTAAGATTAGCAGTAATTAGGGAAGAGACCTGGGATATGACAGTATAAATGAACAAAAATTTCAGAAAATAATAGTAAATTCTCTGCCAAATTGCCCTACTAACCTTAAGCCCTCATTATTCTGGGCCTCTCATTTGATCCTATATTTTTGTAAAAATTATAAGTGTAAGGTTTTTTTTAAAACAATAATCATATATCTCATTGTTTTTCTCTGTGAGTGTTATTAGAGTGGCTGCAGGCCACAGCTGTTGGGATCTAGCTAAGGGGAGGTCGAGTTGGGGATACTCGATATTTGTGGAATGAAGGAGGAGGGCCAGATATTGCAGGCCAGTTTGAGTGTGTCTCACGGTGCTTGACGCAGGAATTAGGAGAGTAATGGGGGAGAAGCAATATTTGAAATATAAAGCCACCAGAAACTAATCTGTGGAAAACTATTACAGTTACGAGATGTGTAAGATTATAATTGGAGGATGTAATTCCCATTGACACTTAACTGAAAAAGAAACACTGTCTTATTGGGAATATACTTGATAATACATCATTTAAAATTACATAATAAAAAGCCTGTATTCTTCTTTGATGGAAGTTATGTAAAATAGAATTATTATTTCTGTGTTTTAGCATAAAAACTGACAATGTACTACAAAAACTTACATACTACTACCAATATGAATTGTGAACTTGAAAGAAACATTTCTAACTCACCAATAGTAATGAAAAAAGTCCACAAATTTTGATCAACCATATCAGACGAAAACCTGAATTAGCACCTTTTTTCATATAGAAAATATTAGCAAATAATAAAATAATTTTGGTAATTGTTGTAGTATATGGTCAAAATATAGTAAAGAATAAATTATAGGATGTTTCAGGAAGTTATTTAATAAAAAGACTGTGGCATTTTCCTGAATTTTGTTATGTTCTTGTCTGCTTTGTAAGATTAATAATTTATTTTTCCATTCTAAGTAAGAATTATAGATTTAATTTTGTATTTGTTGATTTTGTGTATTTTATTTTTAATGAAGACCATGAAAAATATCAGGCCCAAAATTTATTGCGTCTGCCAGATTAACTTATGTAATTGTATATTAAAGAGTTTGTATGTTTGTTTTCCGTCACCTCCCACATGATGTATCCTCAGTATGTGCAGAAACTTATCTCCAGCACACGGAACCGTGATAGCACACAGAAAGCACTTGATAAATATGCATTGAATGAATGGATGAATTATATCATTGACCTCAAAAGACGGGTTATTGCCATTTCTTCAGTTATTTTGATAATTCCAATTGATGGCTTATACTCTGAATTTGAAGAAGCCTGCTTTCATTAAGCATAATATATTAAACACAATAAGAGCATTTTTTGTGCTGTTTTCAGAAGTAAGCATGTAGTGTATATTTAAGAGGAAAAAAGTGAGAAAAAAATGTTGCTGTTAACTCAATTCTTGCATAAAAGAATATCATTTTAGGCGGATAAGACAATGTACTCATCAGACCTGTTTAGTGCTGCAATCATAATCAATTGGTTAGAAATTGCCAAGACCAATTATTTTTTCAAGTCTTTATTTTGTATCTGTTTTATGTGTAGTACATAGCCAGGTGTTTGGGGAGACAGGAGATTATTTCATTTACAGAAGCCTTTATTTCTTCTTTAATAGCGGCACGGTCTCATCTGTGTCCTATATACCACATGCTCAGTGTGATGGCTTTTTGATATTAATTAATTTGGCTTGACTGAACTTCCGTCCCCAGAATTCTCTATCTCATTATGTGTCTAGTTGGGCCAGATTATGAAAGATATCCTTTCATGAGAATAGGAGAGTAGTGATCATTTTGTAGCATAAGCATAACTTCTACTCATTAAAACCCTAAGCTAGGTGCTGCCATGGAGGGATTTTGCAGATGTAATTAAGGTCCTTAATCATTAGATTTTAAATTAATAAAAAGGCAGTGTACCTGGGATTGGCCTAACTTCTTTTGAGTGAAATCCTTTAAAAGAGGATTTAGGATTTCCCTAAAGGCAGAAATCCATACAGCTTCTGACTCTGTAATTGCTCTCCTTTCCTTCTGGATCTTCCTTCTTAACCACCACCTGTGAACAGAGAACTTCACCTTGTGCCTGTGGGGTTCTAGCCTGTGTGTCATCTTCTCTTCCTAACTGCCTGGACTCTGGACTTTGGACTTGATTGGCCAGCTTCCACAGTTGTACTATCCAATCCTTTGTAATAAAATTAAAAAAAAAATCTCATGGGAGAACTGGTCCATTGAGATGAAAGCATAGAGAATAGTTCAGCATCATTTTTAATTATAATCTAAAATGTGTGATGATGACGGTAGCACTGTAGGATGTCAGGATTGTGAGAGGTCAGGGTGGCCAAAAGTTAGTGATAAAATTTAAAGGAAAAAAAAAAAGAGAGAGAGAGAGAGAAAGCATTGTGTTTAGTGTTTAGTGGAGTTACTGAGATTAAATCAAACTGTGAATCCAGGGAATAGTAAACTGATTTAACTTTCAACCAACAGCCTACTTAAACTTTCATCTTTGTTGTCCTTCTACAAGCAGCTAGAAAGTCTAATAATGTATTTAAATTATTGTGAATTATTACCAAGAAAATGTCAAGTATTCAACCTTAACAATCTTTAGTTAAATAGCAATGTTAACTTTTACTGTAACTTTTCAGAGTAAAGTCAAGAATCCTGGGTAAAATAGGGTTTTTTTGTAAAAGAAGAAAAGAAAGCTCAGGAGAAAAGCAACAAAAGCAAGATTTTCCTCCTTGCCACTTCAAAATAATCTTTAGCTGTGGGCAGCCCTTCAGAGTTGCTAGGTCATGAGTTTGTTGAAGACTGAGCCAGCACACATTTATTGAAAGGGTCAGGAGAGGCAGAGATGGCAGCTTGTGTGGGGTTTGTGTGTGCATGTGGGAAGTGTGGTTGTGGTGAAAGAGCAGCTATTAATATTTGAGAAAAGGTCACCACAGAAGACAAGAGTTAATTCTGATAGAAACCTAGAGGCACTAGGGTTGCTGTCTAGTTCAAGAAAGATTAGCTTTGTTTACTGAGAATACATTAGAAGAATCACTTAGAGCATATATTCTTTCTGTAAATATGCTTTTCATTCTTGTTTGTGAGCAAGAAACAATTATTTGGGGTGGAAATGGAGAAAAGGGTCCAGAGTTTTCTATTGTCTTAATTTTAGGAAGCAAGCACCATACTGGCAGTTGTGGAAGAAACAATAAACACTGTATGTATGGCATTTTGTAGCTTATAAAACACTGACATATATGTGACATAATTTCCTTCTAGTGTCAGGAGAACCTTTTGGCAAGACACAGTAACTCTGATGCAGGGTTGGACTGTCTTTTACATATGAATAGTTCAAGGCTTTCATCGCTCTGATTAGAATGCCTTCTTCTTGGAATGGTTTACCAACTATTAACCCCCTGAAATACTTCTGCATCAGTTCATAAGTACTTTCATTTCCTGACGTGCTGAGTATTTGCCATCTCCAATAGCCACAAATTATCCACCTTGACTCAGTGAAAGGGTTATCTAGCCCAGCCCAGCAGGGAGCTACCCAAGAACTAACTCTAAACTTTCCTGGTTTCTCCTCTAATTGGCTGTTGCCTAGGCCATGCTGATTGTTAAGTGTCTTCAATCAAATTCCCTAGTTACTAATTTTCATCTATTTTCCATCTTTCAATTCTGTTGAAATCTGTTATCTCTGATGTTTTTCTTTCTAGTTCCTTTTGTTTTGAGGGCTTATGCCTTAAAGTCCCAATTCTGTGATTTCAGTGAAGTGTCAGGAGGGAGAAGAGTTAAATGCATTAGTCAATATGCTTCATTTGACCATAGTTTGATTAATAATCTAGAAGGATGCTGAAAACATCTGCTGGAATAGGGCTTATATAAAAGCTCAGTGTGGAACCTTGTTAATATATGCTACATGAAAAGAAAATGAATTCTTTGATCCAGTAAGTGTGGAAATGTTGGGTTAAATAAAGTCAGACATCCTTTTCCTCCTCAGCTCTTTAGTACCTTTTCTATGGTATTGTTCATTGTTAATTTCCAAATCAGGGTTAAAATATGCTGCATTCTCAAACTTTTTTTCTCCTCAGAATCCTCTTCCCTTTTAAATGGAACACAGATGTCCTTGTAGGGTAATAACTCCTTATCCTTTTTATTTTAGAAAGTGCTACATAATTTGGGGAGACTTGGGCTATATCCTCTGAAGTCGGTTGGGCATCTAACACTCCTGTCTAAGGTCTCATCTGAATTTCAGCAAAGAAGCTGGGAACTATATTTCAGAACTGCCTTTCCTGTGCAGTCCCAGATTTGAGTTTTCCCTTGAAAGGACATACTATTAGGATGTGGTGCAACCAGATGTACAGTCAGAGCTGAGCTCTTGAGAAGCACAAGCTAAGTGGATTCGCTCAAAGTCAGTTCATAGTACATTCTGAGAGATACTAGAGAACTGCAGTATCTTGCAGGCAAAACCTTCAATCAATAGCTTAATTGCTTTGGGCTGAGACAACCTCTTTAACTTTCAGAGGCAGCTTCCCTGGCTTTTGGTGAAAGCTTCTTGACCTCTGTTCTCCCATTTCTTCTAAGAAAAATATAAGCCCCTAATTCTTTACAAAACCCTATTGGTTTTTGATTCACAGGGTGGCTTCTGTTTTGTAGAATGAAAGACAACGGATTCAATAGTCATCAACAGTAAGTGTCATTGAGCCAATTAGAAATGTTTATGTAGCTACCTATTCAAAAATTAAAATAACCACTTGGGGATTCATAAAGTTTACTCAGTATCAGGAAGCCAGTGTTTAGAGGATTTCTCTATAGCCTTTTCCAATTTGGAGCAAAGCGGTGTGACCAAAAGTAAATGTTGTTCATGTAGTCAAGTCTTATGCACAGGGTTTCAGTACTGCTTATATCACCAAGATCTTGGCCAGCCTATGTAAGGAAAATGATCCAATGTAATATCCTGCATATGGTATATCAAGATCAGATAAATTACTAATATTGAATTGGTGATCTTTCTTGTTGGAAAAATACCCTTCTTGAAAACTGAGATAATACAGCAAAAACAAAATAAAGCCCCAAACAAACAAAACAACATTTAGAAAAAGCCAACACCTTCCTCTATCCTACATCAGGATATAGAAACAAGTTCCGTGTCCTCTCCCTATCCCGTTATTCATTCATTCAGCCTCAACCCAGAACACATTCACCTTTGAACATCGTATAAGACAAGCAATTCATTCTTTAATAGTTTTGATTCCAGAGACCAGAATTCAGTGCACTATAATCTCCTTCAAGGCCAGGACCAGGCCCCTTTTGTTTTCTTTATATAGAAACTTAAAGAACACTCAATTTAGTGCTAAAAAATGCTCATTTGTTGATTTTGAGAATTGTCATTTCTGTTGTATATGTGCCTTGCTCACACTCCATTTTTGTTATGGTGGGTCATGCTCACACAGCTGAAGATCAGTTAAATCTCAGTTACATATCCTCTCACCTAGGCCAAGGAAGGATGGACAGAACAATCAAGATGGACATGTGGGTATTAATCTTTTACTCCTTTCTTGACTGAGTAATGTGCTTCCTGAACTATCCCATCTGTAAAATATAATAGTCACACAGTTCATTTATATGTCAGTCAATCAATGAGAATGTATTGGACAGTTCTGATGTGTCTAGCATTGTAATAATTGCATATTATCTTCATTGTCAATAAGTAATATTTTTTGGCCCTCACACAGAATAAAATATGGAAAAGATTCAGATCTTTCCCTAACAGAGAGTCAAAATTATATTGCTATGAGTTCAGTTTTAATGCATATCAGGTCATCATAAATTTTTGAACAGATTTATTCTAATCAAGCACAGCAGGCTCAATACAGCACATCATTCTTCACAAAAATATGTCTGGTCTTGTTTTCAAGGATGACCTGGGAAATTCTGCAGTCTCAAAATGTGGAATGCCACCAACCTGAACACAGAAGAGACCTTTGTAAGGACAGAATTCAGTTGTTTGTTAAATTTTCCGAGCACAGAAATGATTTAACTCTGAGAAGCAGTCAGGGAGAAATTTGTTTAAAATTCAGTCTAGAAAGAGATTTCCATTTTCCCAAGTTCTCAGTCAGCATAGGGAGGTTGTTAACAAGACTTTCAGACTCCTAAATCTCTGGTAATCAACATTTTTCTAGTAAAGCCCAGGATTAGCAAGCCTCATAAATGATGTCTGACTTGGAGTTGGGGCCCTGACTCTGAATAATTTCAATTTGGTCTTTTGTTCTTCTAGTCAATCACTACCAAACACCCTAATAAGAAAAACAAGCACAAGAAAGAAAACCTTGTGTCTTTCTTTTGTTGATCAATGGAATAGTTTTGAGCATATTGAAAAAAAGGACTAAATCCATGACACAGACAATAAGTTTTATTAAAGGAATATCTTTAGAAGCATAATAAATATTTAAGCAGCTTCAGATAATTACTTTGATTGGGGGTTGACTTGGATGGAGATATGAGCAAAAATAAATTCTGAAAATGGAGTTTTAGGAATTCCTGTTGTGGCTCAGCGGAAACAAATCTAACTAGTATCCATGAGGATGCAGGTTCTATCCCTGGCCTCACTCAGTGGGTTAAGGATCCAGTGTTCCTGTGGGCTGTGGTGTATGTAGACCACAGATTCGGCTCAAATCTGACATTGCTGTGGCTGTGGCATAGGTCAGTGGCTATAGCTCTGACTCAGTCCCTAGCCCTGGAACCTCCATATGCTGCAAGTGCAGCACTAAAAAAGACAAAAAAATTGAGTTTTAAATTGACTTCCATTTATAAAGAAATGATTTTTTATACTTAATTTTTTAATTACTTAATGAATTTTATTATATTTATAGGTGTACAAAAATAATCACAACCAAATTTTATAGCATTTCCATCCCAAACCCTCAGTGCATCCCTGCATCCCCCAACTTGTCTCATTTGGAATCCTCCCACCCCGAACCTGCCTCATTTGGAAACCATAAGTTTTTCAAAGTCTGTGAGTCAGTATCTGTTCTGCAAAGAAGTTCATTGTGTCATTTTTTTAGATTCCACATGTAAGTGGTAGCATTTGATGTTGATGTCTCATTGTCTGACTGACTTCACTTTGCATGATAATTTCTAGGTCCATCCATGTTACTATAAATGCTGTTATTTCGTTGCTTTTAATGGCTGAGTAATATTCCATTGTGTATATGTACCACATCTTCCCTATCCACTCCTCTGTTGATGGACATTAGGTTGTTTCCATGACTTGGCTATTGTGTAATAGTGCTGCAATGAACATTGGAGTACATGTGCCTTTTCGAGTCATGGTTTTCTCTGGATAGATGCCAGGAGTGGGGTTATTGGATCAAATGGTAATTCTATTTTTAGTTTTCTAAGGAATCGCCATCCTGTTTCCCACAGTGGTTGTACCAATTTGCATTCCCACCAACAGTGTAATAGGGTTCCTTTTTCTCCACAGCCTCTACAGCACTTCTTGTTTGTAGACTTTTTGATGATGGCCATTCTGGCCGGTGTAAGGTGGTACCTCATAGTGGTTTTGATTTTCATTTCTCTAATAATGAGTGATGTTGAACATCTTTTCATGTGTTTTTTGGCCATCTGTATGTCTTCTTTGGAGAATTGCCTGTATAGATCTTCTGCCCAGTTTTTGATGGTGTTGTTTGTTTTTTTGATATTGAGCTGTAGGAGGTGTTTATAAATTCGGAGGATATTATGGGAAAAGCTGCTGCGGACATTCCTGTACACATCATTTGGTGGCATTAGAGCAGATTTCATCTCTCAGTATAGTTTACTTAGGCAAAATATTTATAATTATCCCTCTTTCATAAACAAATCCAGAGTACCCAGTCAGTTGTGAGCTGGCTGTGCAGCTTCCTCCAGAACAGCGTGCTTCTAGCACCACAGCTGTGGGAGGTTATTAAGAATATCATTTGCACAACCCCAAAGAGAATAATTCACATTGTAGCCTGGGCTCTAGGGGCTACATAGAACATAGAATAGTACACTGTGACCAGCCTGAAACCATTACTCTAGGCCCTAGTGATAGAGAAACTGACAATTTTTAGGTCATAATGTATTAATTATTACTTTCAGAACTTGCTTCACTTATACAATGTACGATTGTTATTTATGAACATAGGATAATAATACTAGTCTACTAGGATTTCAAATTTGCTTTGTATACTGTGCTTTGTGGTTAAATTTTAGTATAATGCTTTATTTTTATCCTCCTGTTTTTGAAAATTGGCATTTCAAATAGAAACCCTAAGTTAACATTCATGACTATTTTCAAGATTCCTCTCACCAGGTGTTTTTTTATTCATGTAGTAACTCTATGTATTTGGATAATCAAGTGTCAAAAAACCATCCCTCAAGGCTGCTTATAAACTATAAAGTATGTTGGAAATAGACTTACCTGCTTGTCAGTTGCAAAGGCATGTTAAGCCTTCTGTATAATTTATTGCCCTTAGTACTCTTGCTTGTCTACTGGGCTTTACAAACAGATAAGAGGCCATCTATTCATTATGCCCATAATGTTTTTTAAAACAATATTTTAAGAGCTTGGCAGATGTTCCCTGGGAAATGGTTAAAAACCAGATGCCTTACAGAGGTTAAGATAATTCTGACCCAGCATGGTAAATGGTGATAATGACTTGTATTTTCTCATAATCGAGCCAGGAATAGAAGAGACTAAGCCCAAAATCAGTATGTCTTTTTTAGGATAGGTCTTCATAGACACTCATAGTTCATCTTAATTTTTTAATAAATTCAGTAGTCTTTGTATTTTTCAGTCAAGACTATCTAGTAGTAGGTGATATGTTTTAAATCACCTATGCATAATACAAGTAGTATCAATAATAGTAATTTGAGTTTACTGACTTTCAAATTGCAAAGTCCAAGAGTATATTTGGCTTTAGGCATGGATTCAGGCAAGACATGTAGGTCAAATGATGTCATCAGTATCTGTTTCACTCTATCACTTGGAAGTGCTGGACAAATGATAGCCAGGAGTCCAGTAATTTCACCCATTCACTTATCTCCAGTCAAAGGTGGCATTCTCCATAAGCAGATACAAAGGTGGAGTTTGTGGTACATGTTTGTTAGGAATCAACGCCAGTGAGAGAAAGAAGATTGGGCAGAGGGAGCTGTTGAACTGAAATTCAATTCTGGCAAAGGCTCAACCAGTCTGATAAGGCAATTTGGAATGAGCATTGCCTTTCAGAGTTATCTCATGTCAGGCCCCCAAAACTGGACCTTCATACTCCCACCTCGCTCAGTTACCAGATGCATGCTGCCCTGGGAACTATGTGACCACCAGCAAGATGATCTCTGGCTGGGGAGCTGTGTCAGGCCTTAAAGGAGCTGAGAGCTGGAGACTGTCTACTGACTGCACTTTGGGCAGAGTATTTTGACCTTAAAGGGGTCATGTTCGCTACACTTTCCTTGTCATGATGCTGCTCAGATCTCCTTAAACCCACCTTTGGGAGAGTGTTTAGTGGGAAGAACCTCGTCTCCTGCCACTGAAATTGGTTTTAGAGCGCTCAGAACTGGCATGTATTTCTCCCTCCTATAATATCCATTCTCCTAGATTTCTTTTTCTTTTTTTTTTTTTGAGTATAAAAAAAAAATCTGAAGAATTTTTTTTAATTGAAGTATAGTTATTTTACAGTGTTACATTTGTTAGTTTCAAGGGTACAGCAAAAAGTGATTCAGATGTAGATATATATTCTTTTTCAGATTCTTTTCCTTTGTAGGTTATTATAAGATATTGAGTAGAGTTCCCTGTGCTATACAATAGATCCTTGTTGTTTACCTGTTTTACTTACAATAGTGTGTATATGTTAATTCCAAACTGCTAGTTTATCTCCCCCCACACCCATCTCCGCTGGTAACCATAAGTTTGTTTCTAAATTCTTTTTAATCTTAGCTACCTTCTGTGCTTAACCTGATGGCCTGCCTATAGTCATGATCTAGACCCTCAATCCAAGAAGTCGGGGTTCTGAGTTGCCATGCTGTTCTCAAACTGGTATTTATCCCTGACAAAGCCTCAGTCAACCCTTTTGAGAACTAGGAAACGTAGCTTGTCAGAGTTTTCTGTGTCCAGTCAAAATGAATGAGCCTTTATATCCTCACCTTGCTCAGTCATTGGGTGTAGACTGCCTGGAAGTGCATAACCTCAGGTAGAGGTGAGTTTAAAAACTTAGGTAGGTCTCAAAAGAACTGATAACTAGAGGTTGTTTCCTTACCACAGTCTTAACCCTGGTGCAGACATTTTCTTCAGAGGATTTGAGCAGCGCAGCTTCAGATCTGCCATTGCAGATCCAGTTGAAAGATGTAGTGTTTTGCAATAGCTATGGTATTCATAATAGTCCAGCATGAGGGTAGGAGTAAGGGCTCTGATTGGCTGATTTGTTAAACTTGCCAGTCTCACCTAATCACTGTGTTCAGAGTACAGGTTTTTCCCATTGGCCCTTCTCAGGTAATGTGACCACCACTGTGATCGGGAGAGAGGAGTGATTCTCCCATGTAGTATATGGAATCAGTTCACTGTAGAAAACCTATCTATAGTGACCAGACTAAAGAGGAGAGCATTCTGGTCAGCTGAACACAATTGATTGCCACTATTTGTAGAAATCAGTAAGAATTTTAGAAGCAGCTGTGAAACATCTACAACGTAAGCTAGAATTAAAGCCAGAGACTCAAGGAAGTCCTGGGATCAAAATTTTTAGGTCTCTTAGTTCAAACTTGCAGGTGAGAACAAAATTAAGAAAAGCACAGTTTCCTTTTAGTAAGTGAAGAGCCAGTAGCAGAAGTAGTAGACACAACACACAAATGCCACTAACGTCCTCTGAATGCTTGTCCTTTAGATGTCTCTATGGGCTGTTAAAAAATAAAACAGAAGGGCACAGCAATGACACCTTTTGCTTAGCAGGAAACTCCTAGAATTTCATTTTGATGTGTATTTTTCTTATGTAGAATAATTATCAGAGTCCATCTAGGAAAGTAGAACTCTTTCCAGTTATTTAAACTAGAAATAATTATGCAGAGCATCCATTAAACATGGGTTAGAAGACAAATGGGATGATGAGGTGACTCAGGTTAGCAGCAGCAGGAAGTCACAACCACTAGTACTAGGGTAGTAGAGCAGTTAGGAAAGACAGCATGATTAAAGGGATCAGGGGGTTGGAGTCACCCAGTTAAACCCCTGCAGACCTGTCTGATGAGACCTGAAGCCACTGAGGAGATGCAGTTAATGCCAGAGACATTGTCAAAGTTTGAGTGGGAAGGGGATGGAAAAAATATCCTGGCTTTCCTTCTGTGCTATTTCCAGTTTTCCCAGTGGCTCTGAATAGTATAGTTGAGCCACAGCAAACTGATTAAAGTAATATAATGCATCCTATTGTAATCAGTCACCTTTCTATATATTGCAGAGGCTGCAAAGGACAATGAATTCCCTGGAGGGCAAGGCTTATGAAAGGCATTTTTAGCCAGGATTAAAATGCTATCAATCTTAGGCAAAATGGCTTAAAATTTGAGGTGAAACAAAGGAAAGGTAGTTCAGATACTGAAATAGATATCCCCTCCTTTCTTAAGTAATTGTCATCCTTCAGTGTCCCCAAGACTAGTAAATTGGTCCTGATAGTTATTTTTTTCAAGTCTCTTATCTGTGACACAGTAAGGCTCTTTTCACTTTCCACAAGATTTATAACCTGGAAAACCAGCTATGCATTAGTGATTTTGACTTCTATATCTCATAGAGGTTGAGGAATGCAAAACACTGAAACAGTTTAGAAGTACAATATGGTAAAAGCAAAATTTATAACAGAGATTGTTTATTGAAGAGAAATTGCTGTTCATCTGGAAATGAATGCTACAGCTTAACCTTAATTAATCCTAAAGAATTGTATGTATTTTAAGCTATGAAATTGTAACTCATAAAAGACCTGATATTGATAAAGGTCATTAAAACTGAACTCTGTAAAGGGAATATTTGACCATTCTTTGCTCATGTAAACACTGGAGACTCTTGGCCACTAAAGATCTACTGGGTCTCAGTAAACAGCAATAGCCATAGAGATGCTTCGGTTGAAGAAGGGATTTACTGACATGGATTAATGTCATGCTTTATAATGAAAATTATGTATGGTTTTCTGTCTATGTTTACATAGAATCAGTCTTGATCCTAGTTTCCAGTTTTTGTTCTCTAAGTAACTATTATTCCCTCCAAATCATGTGAGTTAGTTCTGTTTGGACTTTTCTTTAGAGTATTCATGGTTGTTCTCCTGGTTGATGGAATGTACCTTTCCTACAGCAAGGCTCTTATTACTCAAGTTGTTTTAATAACTGTGATTTCAGGAGTTCCCTTCATGACTCAGTGGTTAACGAATCTGACTAAGAACCATGAGGTTGCGGGTTCGATCCCTGGCCTTGCTCAGTGGGTTAAGGATCCAGCGTTGCCGTGAGTTGTGGTGTAGGTTGCAGACGCAGCTCGGATCCTCCGTTGCTGTGGCTGTGGTGTAGGCCACTGGCTACAGCTCCTGTTAGACCCCTAGCCTGGGAACTTCCATATGCTGCGGGTGCAGCTCTAGATAAAGGCACAAAGACAAAAAAAAAAAAACAAAAAACAAAAACTGTGATTTCCTTGGATATTCTTTAAATGTAGTAGATTACACTGATTTTTGAACATTGAGCCAACCTTGCATTCCTGGGATAAAGCCCATTTGGTTATAAGGTATCACTCTTTTAATATATTTCTGAATTTGATTTGTTAATATTTTGTTGAGGATTTTTGTACTTATATTAATGAAATACATTGATGTATAATTTTACTTTGTCCTGTAATGTCTTTATTTAGTTTCTATAAAATGACTGCCACATTCTTCTTTGGCTCCTCTTTTTATGCCATTATCAGAAAGTTGTTCCCGAGCAGAGAGCTGGGACATAAGTAGGATTTTACCTTCTTTCAGAGATTGTGGTATGTAATTATCTTTTGCACAATGTCTGAAAAATTTTACATCGTTTATTTTCTCCACTTTCATAGTTGTTCGTGGTCATACTAATCTGGAATATATTATTCAGTCATGGCAGGACTCATGGAATATTCTGATATATGATAGGCTGTGACTCTTTTTCAAAAGCATGTAGGCTCTTATTATGTATTTACTGTGGCAGACTAATTACTTGGATTGTATTCATTTATTTCTTCAATTAATTTATATTTATCAGTCAAGTGCTAGTTATATGTACCAACACCACCAAGCACTAAATATAGGGTGAAAAGTGAAAGAAGCATGATATTTGATTTCTTGTGGTCTACATATACTTTAGAACTGACCTGTAACATTAAAAAAAACCCTTTTTCACCATATTTACTTGCATTTACAGATTAATTTGGAGAAGATACTTTTGCAGTATTTCTTCTTACATTCCACAGAGATAATTTGAAATTGTTTCTCTCTTTGAAAAAGTTTAATAAATTTTGTCTGTCTCATTTTTTAAATGTAGGACTTGCATATTTCTTGTTTAGTTAACTCCAGATATTTTATGGGATGGATTTTTTTTGCTATTGTCAATGTACTGTTTTTCCCCCTAATACACTTGGTGGTTATTTCTGATATAAAGGAAAACTATTGCTTTTTTAGATGAATCATTTACTGATTTCTCTATGAAATCCTAATAGTTGTTTCTTTGGACTTTGCCAGGTAGCGCTTGCTGGATCTTTATTTCTGAAATATGCTCTGCAAAATATTGACATTTGCTGTGAATTAATACAGTGTCTGTGTTTATCTAATGTGAGCAGGCTGTATATGCATCTTCTCTGCAGGGATTAGTATTCAGTGTAGTGTGGCCATAGGGAATTTAAACCTCTCGGAAAAATCAGCCATTTCCTGATTAGAGTCAGGGTTGAAAACAGAATTCCCATCCTTGCAGCATCATGTCCTACCCTGTGAAACACCAGTAAACATCCTCCTGGCAATAGTCCCTTAGGGCAGGCCTACTTAACCATGTAAAGCTGCATGGTGGTCAGGTTAGGTAATTTTCATCTAGCCATGGAACTATGAGAAGCCACATTTCATCTTAAAATGTATATATTTTGGATGTCCATTTGCAAACTCAAGCTAGTCTTTAATAACGTATTTTAAATTCTGAAATGTTGACATAAATACCATTTGCAGCCATCATATTTTTCCAAATATTAATAATAATATTGTTGAAGTCATCAGTAATTGGATGAAAAATCATTATTGTTCAGTATTCCATCATCTTTCTGTTAATGGCACTCTAAACACCACCCAGATTTTATTAATTTAAACATCATTTTTTGGGAGGGATATTGGCTGTGGCTGTGACATGCAGGATCCTTAAGCCACGGAGCGAGGCCAGGGATCATACCTGCGCCCCCACTGCAGTGCCAACTCCAGATCTTTAACCAGCTGTACCACAAGGGAACTCTTTAAACATAGTTTCTAATAGGTTTTGTTCTTTTTTTTTTTTTTTTTTTTTTTTTTTTTTTTTTTTTTTTTTTTTGCCTTTTGTCATTTTATGGCCGCGGGTTTATGGCCGCACC